>JAJEJO010000604.1:260244-540158 GCA_020662805.1 Glaucomys volans | reverse complement strand
AAAAAAAAATCCTAAAATTTGTATGGAACAACAACAACAACAAAATTGAATACCCAAAGCAATTTTGACCCAAAAAAAGGAGTCATTATACCATCTCACTTCAAAATATACCGTAAAACTGTAGTAATAAAAACAGCTTGATATTGCCATAAATACAGACATATAGACAATGGAACAGAATAAAGCATCTCAAAGTAAACTCACACAACTACAGCCAACTGATTTCTCAAGAAAGATGCTAACACCTATTGAAGAAAGGACAGACTTTTCAATAAATGGTTCTGGGAAAATTGGATATCTACATCCAGAAGAATGAAATTAGACTCCTACCTCTCACCAGTTGCAAAATCAACTCAACATGGATTAAAGACTTAAATGTAAGACCTGAAGCTATGAAACTACTAGAAGAAAATATAAGGGAAATGCTTTCAGAAAATGCTTCAAACTAAAAACCTTCCGCACAACAAAGGAAACAATCACCAGAGTGAAGAGACATTATACTAAATGTAAAAAAAAATTTACAAACTACACATTTGACAAAGGGTTAATAATCAGAATGTATGAAGATTCCAAAAATTCACTAGCAAAATAAATACATAATCTAAATTTATAAAAACAGGTAATAGACCTAAATAAACATTCCTTCAAAGAAGACCTACACATGGCCAACAGGTATATGGAAAAAAATGCTAAACAGCACTAAATGTCAGGGAAACATGAGTCAAAATTACAATGAGATATCACCTTACTCCAAAAAGAACTGCTCTTATCAAAAACCCAAAAGATAACAAATGCTGGCAAGGATATGGAGAAAGGGGAATCCTTGCACACTCTTGGTGGGATTGTAAGTATAGCAATTGTGGAAAACAGCATGGAGTTTTCTCAAAAAAAATCTGATATGGAATTACTGTATGATCCAGCAGTCCCACTACTAGATATATATCCAAAGGAAATGAAATTAGTATGAAGAAAAGATATCTATACTCCTATGCTTATTCTAGCACTATTCAAAATATCTAAGGAATGGAAACAGCCTACATGTAAAACAACTGACGAATCAATGAAGAAAATATAGCACATACACACAATGGAATACTATTCAGCCATTTAAAAAGAAAAATTCTGTCATTTGGTGACAGCAAAGATGGAAACAGAAACTGTTATGTTAAGTAAAGTAAGCCAGGCACAGCCAGACAAGTACTGCATGACCTCATGCATGGAAGTTTGAGAGCAGAAGGGTGGTTGCCAGAAGCTGGGGAAAGAAAGGGGAAGGGAGGGATAGGGAAAAGTTGATCAATGGGTACTAGTTACAGTTAGAAGAAATTATTTCTGATATTCTATTGCACAATGGAATAACTATAATGCTAATAATGTACAGTATATTTCAATAAGAAGAAAGGATTTTGAATGTTTTCACCATAGGAAATGAAAAATGATTAAGAAAATAGAACATTATACAATGTATACACATACCAAAATATCACAGGGTGCCTGTAAATATATACAACTTTGTTTTCATTATTAGCTACAAAAGTAAATTTTAATTTTAAAAATCTATATTTAATAGCCAGTTTCACACTTCGATGAAGCAGTAAATGAATTAATTTTTTTAAATCTTGATTTTTTACATATCTGTTAGTCATATGAAACATTTAAGTATTCTGTAAGAATACTAGAATATTCTATAAGAATATTTAAAATATAAGCAAAGTATATAGATAGCTCTTCTGACATGCTAAAATAATGCTTACATCAACAAAAAGCAACTGTGTGAGTATTTACATTGTAAGTTGAACTAGCTACTTTTACAAAGAGTGTTAGAAAGAATATCTTAATTAAGATATTAAAGGAAATCTTCTGCCTGTCACTGTTAGTCAGATCACTTGCCAGTACTAAAAAAAATTTCTGTTAAGATGTGTGATGACATTAACAAATGTGATTTTTTTGTATTATATATTGAAATATACAACAACAAATACACCACATTTGGAAAATCTCCATAACTTAGGGAACTGCTATTTTCCAAATGACAACTACCTGATATCACAACATCATGCATGGGGAAATTTTATTCAAGATATAAGATAGAACCATGGATTTTCAGTGCACCATAGTAAAAAATATCATTCAGATTCTACATTGCAACTAAACTTTATGAAACTGTCACTTACTGAGTTTTGATTTATTAGTAAAGAGTATTGGCTACACTGAGCTTAGGATTTCTGAGCTATCACACAAACGTAATGCATGCAGAGCATCTATCTGGGTGCCTGCGTATCATGAACCAGGAGACTGAGAAGCAAAGGATTCATAATGCAAACAGGTTCATACCGATTGCTGTACTGTGAGTAATGACCCAGGAATTTGGGATCTTCTAGCAGCATCCAAGCTAATTTCTTAGCGGATGAGTGAAGTAAAATCTGACTCTTTACAGTTATTGACAGAAAATGAATGATGGTAAAGTCTTTTAACTAAGTGATGTGATCCTGTGAGGCAATCTTGGAGAATAAATTAAAATGATTAAGCTAGAGATGGTCTAAATAGGACTATTATCTAGGGTAACAGGCATACACTGAAGGTGTTTGAGGACAATTATAGCAGGACTTAATAAAAGTCACTCTGAATGGTATGCCAATTGCAATATAGAGCTGTAATTAGGTACTTCTGTGAATAAACATGGATAAAGTACCCTATTTAATCCCTGTTACAATTCAATAATATTTGTAATAATAATTAACATATGTATTACTTGCTACATGAACAGTTTTGACTACATTAACTCACTAAGCTGACCTAACAAGGTAGATAGTATTATAACTTGTCTTAGTTCAGGTTGCTACAGCAGAATACTATAGACTGGGTGGTTTAACATCAAATGTTTATTGCTCCCATTCTGGAGCTGAGAAGTTCAACATTAAGACCTAGTGTCTAATGAGGACACTCTTCCTGGTTTGAAGACAACCATGTTCTCTTTGTATCTTCCCTTGGCAGAGAAAATGAGCTTTCATCTCTATCTCTTCTTATAAAGACATTGTTATAGTTTGGACCTTTAATGTCCCCCAGAAACTCATGTGTTAGGCAATGTAGCAGTGTTCAAAGGCTAAATGATTGGATCATGAGGGTTCTGATCTCATCAATGGATTTATCCATTTGTCCATTTGATGGATTAATCATTTGAAAGGACTTGCTGGGAGGTGGTAAAAATGATAGGCAGGTGAGTCATGACTGGAGGAAGAAGGTCACTGGTGGTGTGCCTTGGGGACAATATCTATCCCTCTCCCTCTCCCTGTCACCCTTCCCCCTCCCTCTCCCTTCCCCTCTCCATTCTTCCTGGCTCTATGAGATGAACAACTTTCCTCTGCCATGCACTTCTACCATGTTTTTGCCTTGGAGACTATTTATGGACTGAACCTCTGAAAGCATGAACCAAAATAGTCTTTCCTCCTCTAAATTGTTCTTGTCAAGTATTTTGTTCAGAGAAACAAAAAAAAAAAACTGACTACCACACACACTAATCTTATCACTGGGGCTGTACTCTCAAGACCTTCTCTAAACCTAAGTACCTCCTAAAAGCCTCACCTCCTGATACCATCCCACTAAGGGTTTTGAGTTTCCACATATGAATTTGGGTGGGGGGCTATATTCTTAACCATCATCCTTTATTGCCTCTTAAATAAAGTAGACACTATGCTTATACCCATTTTAGAGCTACGTAAAGAAGTAGCAAAATGAAGTTATCTACCCCAAGTCGTAAATACTAGCACTACTCTACTAAATTATAAAAAGAGATAGATTACATAGTCAATTATATAAATTCAATTTGTAGACTTATTTGAGTTCTTTTCAACTAATTCTTTTGTGAGTCTTATGTAAGAGAATTTATTTTTTTAGATTATTACAGACAGGGGTCTGACTCCAAGTCACACAGGACCTGCAGTCATTATCCTGGTGACCTAAATAAGCAAATGAGGTAAGCAAGGTCCTCCAGGGTAGAATTACTTACCTTAAGACTGCCAGAAAGTGACAGGAATCCAACACAAAACTCATGCAAACAACTGGAACCAAAGCCTCATGCCATTTAGTCTGACTTGAGTCATTCCTCACTTTATGATTAATCTCTGAGAGCAATAAGATGATATGCTACTGTAACCAAGGTCACTGGACCACTCCTGAAAGGGGACGAGTTTGAGGAGTGTACAAAGAACAAGTTGGGGAACCAGATAGTTCCTCCTACAGCCATGTTGATTATAGTTAGAGAAGAGTTTTTTTCCTCCAGAAGTAGGCAGAGGAGACAGAAGTGATAGATCTCCCCAATATCTAAACAGAACCCTTTCCATTTGATTGACACCTTTTACGTTAAAAAATACATTTTGGAATTAAGTACATAATTTAATACAAAACTGAGGTCTGTTACTTTGTTTATGAATATCTTGAATTCCCTTAATGAGAAATTCAATGAGGTAATAATCTCCTTTGGAAATAGTATTCAACTAAGATATTTTCTGGGTATTTTCATATACTTAGTAAATTCCTGTTGAAAAAAAGTCCAGTCAACCTTCACTATGGATATGAAAAATTTTAGTTCATGGCAGAAGTTTTAGGGATACTGTTATTATTATGGTTTGGATCTGGAATGTCCCCAAAGTCTCATGTGTTGAAGGTTCATACCCCAGTGCAGAAATGTTCAGAGGTAGACTTTGGGGAAGTGATTGGATCATAAGGGTCCTGGCCTCATCAGTGGATTAATCCATTTAATGGACTAATAATTTGAATGGTTGAATAGACTGTTGGGGGGTCAGCTCTAGTTAGAGCAAGTAGGTCATTGGGAGCATGCCATGAAAGAAAGGTATTTCTTGATTTCTTGTGCCCTCCTTCCCCCCCCAAATCGCTCTTCCTCTCTCTCTATCTCTCTCTCTCTCTCTCTCTCTCTCCCTCTCCCCCCACTTCCTGACAACCCTGAGCTCAGCAACTCAGCAACTTTTTTCCACCATGTCCTTGCACCACGATGTTTCTGCCTAGTGCCAGTCAATCATGGATTGAAACCTCTGAAACCCCCAAAATAAATCTTTCCTTCTCTAAGTTGTTTATGTCAGAGATTTTGGTTACAGTGACAAAAATCTGACTAATATCGTCATTGTTTAATATGTTTCTCCTTTGACTCACAGCTGGCCCAAAGCTTTTACTCCAAGAAAATGGTCCCCACATTGCTTTCTCCTCATAGTACTATAGTTCAATGCTGCTTACAACTCAATGTAGTTAATAAAATTGTCCATTGATTCTTGATTTTTTGTTTTGTTTTTCTTCTTCATGGGGGTGTTGCTATATTGTCCAGGCTGGCCTCAAAATTCTGGGCTGAAGCAATATTCCTGCCTCAGCCTCTCAATTACCTGGGACTATAGGTACATTCCTGTAGTTCTGACTCTGTGATGATTATACACCCAGGTTTTTTAAATGTTTATTGTTACACTCTCACCATAGCCATTTTAAAACTTAAAATAGTCTATACTATTTTTAAAGCAATTGGTTAGGTGTTTTGTATTTCTTAGCTAATTCAATAAACAGCATTCTCACACTCACATGCATGTGTGCACGAGTTAATGATTGGGAAACTAAGGTCTACAGAGATTAAAGGATATAACCAAGCTCATGATCCTTAGATGTTATGAAGCCAGAGTTCCTACCTAACCAGGTCTGTCTGACTTTGAAGTCTGCCTTATGGCACTATTTGGCTAGAAAACTATAAACCAATTACATCCTCAACTATTGTACAGTTAATATTTCCTTTGCAAGACATTGGTATGCATTCAGTACAAGCAGAAACATTCACCTCCTCACATAGTGACACTTTCCTCTCTACACATCCAGCTTGGAATTTCCAAACATTCAAAAATCATCTTCACATTAAGCCACTTGTTTAGAGAAGTCCTCGTCTTGAACACTTTGGACTGTCAAGAACCAGGGGCAAACTTGTGTTCTCATGATACAGAAATGGTTTTCTAAAATCATCTTCAGGAACAAAATTGTAACAAAGATTTTGGATGGTGAGGATAAAAATTCTGTTTTTGTTTTCTTATTTTGTTTGTTATCTCTGACTGAAGAAATTTTCCCCCAATATTTTAAAAACTTTATTTGGGGAAGAAATGAAACAAGGCCAGTCTCAGCCAGAGAGTGGGGAAAAAAATAATGTGAGAGCAATAATCTCCTGCCAGCTAACAGCCTTGCGCACGTTGGCTATGTGTCAACACTTCTCTTTCTGGTGGCAATGTTGGTGCAGTCACCAAGAAAGGCAAGAAGAAAAAAACCTTAACTACATGAGCCCAGCAGGGTTCTCTAGAGAGAATGGGAAAATGGTGTCAGTAAGCAGAATAATTATGGGAAAGAAGGGAGCAGTGTGGACTAAACACAAAGCTCTGTTTCTATTTCACTATGACTGTGGAACCATGAGAGATAAAACACATTTATTACCAAAAGGAAGATGTCTGCCCTTGCTTTAGTCAGGTAAACATGATCTAAGTCCAACAAGATTCTATCAGCCAGTCCCAAAAACCCAAAATGGTCTCTCTGATAAGTGAATGATGATGCATAATGCGGGGGGAAAGGGTGGCAAGAATGGAGGAAGGATAGATAGCATAGAGGGATGGGAGGGGTGGGGTCAGGGTAGGGGGGTAATAATAACAGAATGTGTGACAGATACCATTGCCCTGTGTACATGTATGAATGCACAGATGGTGTGACTCTACTTTGTGTACAACCAGAGAAACAATAGCTGTACTCCATTTGTGTTCAATGAATCAATAAGTAAATTTAAAAAAAAAAGATTATATTGCAGAAAAAAATTATTTCCCAAACGTTCCTCTGGGACAGAAAGGACAAAGGAATTGGAACAGTGCATTTTTCAGTTATTTTTTCCCTTTATTTTCTGTTCTGAAAAAAATTGAAATGTTGATATCACTGATATACCTTGATGTTCTTGAGGAAAGGGAGATAGAAACAAAAAGAAAGGAAGTAAATTTAAGTTGGAATTCTCTCAACTTTACTAACTGACTGAAAAACTATTCTTCCTAATAAATTGGAGACAATTCACAGTCTAAGTGCAAATGGAAGGAAAGCCCTGTGATAACCTAAAGATGTACCAAAAGTAACATATGTGCAATGATTTTCATATTGGATCTTTATCCACTCTGCTATAACTGAATATTCAACTCCATAGAATAGCATGTGGAATAATTTAGGTTTTTTGGAGGGAAGAAACTTATTTATGGATGATTTGGGGTTTAGAAAATCCCATGTACAATAACATCCAGAGATGAATTTCCAAGAAATAAATGTAAAATTTGCAAAATTTATATGAAAAATAATTTGAAAGCACTAAAAAAAAACTAAGACTTGGACAGGTGGGAAGGAAAACCACATTCATGTATAGAAGCACACAGTGAAATAAGAACACCAATTTTCTCAACTATTTATACAATTAACATGACCTTACTAAAATGATTACAAGCAACTGGACAAGCTAATGCCAAAGTTCCTAAATAAAATAGGTGGGCCAAAACTGGACAATTCTGAGAAAGATATATAAAGTAGAGATTTAATGAATATTTAAAATATATTATAAAGCTATAATAATTAAAACAAACTGTACCTATACCTGACTAAACAGAGAAATCAACAGAACTATTATCTGTATGATTTCACTATGGAATACCCAGAATTAGACCTAAATACCCATTAGAATATAATGTGTAATAGAGTGACATTACAAATAGTGGGGGAAAGATAGATTTATAAATGATGTTGGGAAACTGAGTAGTTATCTAGAAAACAAGTTTATTCTATCTGTAGCACCTTCACACCAAATAAATTTCAGATAGATGTAAAAAAATGAAATAAATTTCAGATAGATAAATACACCAAATAAATTTCAGATAGATGTAAAAAAAATGAAATATTAAATTTATAGAAGAACTTGTGATGGGCTTTTATAAAACATAATTTTAGGGTACTAAAGATCTCCTACATGTGACTTAATACTTAAAAACATAATAGAACTATAAGAAAGTAAAAATTTGTATAGCCAAAACTATCACCAACAAAGTGCAGACAAGTGACAGATTTGGACAATGTATTTTCCACAAGTTTCATGAAGGGAGTACACGAATGAACAGCTCAAACAAATCTAAATAGCAAAGCCATCTACCCAACAGAATCAAATAGGGAGGAGTACAAATATACAATTCATAGAAAAGGAAATCAAGTAAGAGAAAAGCAGATAGGCTCCACATGGAAATATCGTTTTTCACCCACCAAATAGAAAAAGATCAAAAAGTTTTATTGCAAACTCTGTTGGCAAGTAGGCAATAGGCACTCTTATTCATGTTGACAGGAATGGGTTTTAGTAAAAATTACACTCTTTGAAGTGCGATTTAGTAATAGCTATCAAAGCTACATGCACACTCGTTAACCTAGCATACATTCTAAGATTATCCTACAGATTTACTTGCACAGGTGTAGAATATGAAAGTATAAGGTTGTGCATTACCACTTTTTTTTCCATTGTGAACTATTAAACACAGCTTAACATCCTTCAACAGAGACTGACAAAACTGCTTACTCTATCCAACTTCAAACATCAAAGAAAAAGACAAAACACATCCCCGGTTTATATATGGTGAACCTAAATCCCAATTTCCAGGAGACTGTGCTCATGTCAGGTTTATGCTTACTGCCATGGCCTACCCAATTGACATTGTCTTTTACTCTCATAAGTTCCCTGTAATATAGACAAGGATAAATAATTTGGTTGTTGTAATGGACTGAATGTTTGTACTCCCCACACCAAATTCCTTCATTGAACTCCTAACTCCCTCTGTGCATGTATAAGAAGGTGAGGCCTCTGGGAGATAAGTTGTAAGAATGTAGCCATCATGAATGAGATTAGTGCCCTTTTTTTGTATTTTTTTTTTTTTTTTACTTTTACGGACTGCATTTTGATTCATTGTACACAAATGGGGTACAACTTTTCATTTCTATGGTTGTGCATGATGTAGATTCATACCATTCATGTAATCATACATGTACATAGGGTATGATGTCTGACTCATTCCACCATCTTTCATACTCCAGCCCCCTCCTCCCTCTCATTTTCCTCTACGTAATCTAAAGTTCCTCCATTCTTCTCTCACCCCCACCCCCATTATGTATCATCATTCACTTACCAGAGAAAACATTCAACCTTTGGTTTTTTGGGGATTGGCTTATCTCACTTAACATGATATTCTCCAATTCCATCCATTTATCTGCAAATGCCATAATGTTATTCTTCTTTATGGCTGAATAATATTCCATTGTGTATATATACCACAGTTTCTTTATCCATTCATCTGTTGAAGGGCATCTAGGTTGGTTTCACAGTCTAGCTATTGTGAATTGAGCTGCTCTAAACATTGATGTGGCTGTATTACTGTAGTATGATAATTTTAAGTCCTTTGGGTATAAACTGAGAAGTGGGATAACTGGGTCAAAAGGTGGGGCCATTCCAAGTTTTCTAAGAAATCTCCATACTGCTTTCCAGAGTGGCTGCACCAATTTGCAACTCCACCGAGGCCCTGCATCAAATAGAAGACAAAGTAGGCCCAAATCTTCATCATGTTGGCTTAGGATCAGACTTCCTTAACAAGACACCCAAAACACATGAAATCAAAGCAAGAATCAACAAATGGGATGGATTACCAAAAAGCTTTTTCTCAGCAAAGGATACAATCAATAATGTGAAAAGAGAGCCTACAGAGTGGGAGAAAATCTTTTCCACACACACTTCATATGCAGCACTAATCTCCAAAATTTATAAAGAACTTACAAAACTTTACTCCAAAAATACAAAGAACCCAATCAATAAATGGGCCAAGGAACTGGACAGACACTTTACAGAAGTAAATATACAAGTGATTAATAAATACATGAAAAAGTGTTCAACATCTCTAGTAATTAGAGAAATGCAAATTAAAACAACTCTAAGATTTCATCTTACTCCAGTTAGAATGGCTATTATCAAGAACACAAACAATAATAGATGTTGGCGTGGAGGTGGGGTAAAGGCACGCTTTTATATTGCTGGTGGATTAGTGCCCTTTTGAAAGGAGCTCTCTCAACCTCTTTCTTCTATGTGAGGATCCAATAAGAAGTCAACAATCTGCAACTCCTTGCAACTCCTCAACTGCAAAGAAGGTTCTCCCTGGCGTCCAACCATACTGGAACCCCAATCCAGTGCTTCCAGCCTCCAAAACTATACGAATCAAATTTCTGTTCTTTATAATTCACTCTGTCTATAGTAACTTCTTATATAGCAAACCGAATTAAGATAGTAACCCTGGGTACATGTCTTCTTAGAAAAAAGTGAAGGAATTAGGGAGAGACAGAGAAAAAGTTGTGATATTAGACAAAGAGAAAGGGAAAGGAAATGCAATTTGATGGTTCCAAGTAAACCTGGGACTATTCAATTCCCCTTTGGCCCCTGGGGAGGCTGCAAGCTACAGATAATAAACTTAAGGAGCCAGATGACCTGTGTGCAAATCCTGGTTCTGTTACTTACAAATTGTATTGTGGGTGGCCATTTCTTTCTGCCTCAGATTCCTCATCTATAAAATAGGGATACCAGTACCTATTTCATGGGGTTATAGTGAGGATTAAATAAACTAATGTATGTAAATCATTTAAATCAGAGTCCTGCAAACCACCATAGATGCACTAGTGGTTAATGTGACTCATAAGGCTTCTGTGTGGCTATCACATCTAGATCTTGACAAGTCAATATATACTGAAAGGCATGGTTAAGGTGAGTTGGTATAAAGCCCACATATATAAGATGAAATTATTTGCTTTCTTATGAGTTATTGACTATGACTTTTTTTAAAAACTTGATTAAATTCAGCAAAAAACAAATGGCTGGGCTGGGGATACAGCTCAGTGGGTAGAGTGCTTGCCTTGCATGACCAAAGCCCTGGGTTCAATCCCCAGCACCACAAAAGAAAAAAAAAAAAAAGGCCTACTTTCCAAGAAATTTGTGATCTCTTTGTTATCTGACAATCTTAAACTTTCAAATAGAATTGAAAACAATAATATAGATCAATTACCTAATACTCAACAATAAATGAGCAGTTCAATGTATGCTTGTGGTCAAAAACAAGGCCTTTGGCACCAGGACAGATTCAAGATTGAAACCGGTTCTGCCACTTTTTATTGGGTGACCTTGGGCAAGATGCCTAAAGTTTGTATCTCTTAATTCTTCACATATAAAATGAGTAGAATTAGCTATAAATTTCAAACATAATCATGAGGATTAAGTGGAAGGCATTTACCTAGTGCACACCTAACGCACACTCATATTTTCTATCATCATTATTGTTTCTCCAAATTTAAATGATTATTTTTCTACCCATGTTACACCCTGTCCCCCTGATTTACTTCCATTTGTCTCCAATCATATGAGACAAAAACCAGTTTATTCTTGTTTTAATAATGTTTTCTAAAATGTATTTCAAAAACAGTGAGTTACTGATATTTCTTCTAGCAGGAATATAACCTAACTCTCCCTTGCGGAGTCATGTAGTCATCTCTAGTCAGGTGACTTTTAGACTTCCTATTTAGGCAAGGCCCCGATCTAGAAGACACAACTTTTTATAATCCTGCTCTGAAGACCCAGGGTGAGAGATGCAGTTATAAATAGACTCCCTCCACCTTGGCACCAAGGACGTTTCCCAGGATGAGGGCCCCATCAGTGGGAATTCACTTACAGAGAACAGCTTCAACTGCTTTTTCTTCAGCATGTTGTCCGCAGCACCAAAGCGTTTCAACCGTGCATCACCTCCCTCACAATTACATTCTAAGCCAAAAGTTTTGCTGTCAGCTGTATTTATAGGCATGTGATTTGTTAGAGTACTAATACTGAAAATAGATAACAGATACACTCATTTAAAGATCTCACAAGAAAAGTTGGTAGGTTACTGATACACTTACTAAAGTGAATCTTACCACTTTTAAATGTCACATGTTCTAAGGGGGGTTGGGGGAAGAAAGCATGCTTGAGAATAAAAAGATTAACAGAGAACTGAATTCCAGGCAGGTATTTTTAGGAATCTTTGGTAGTATTTTAATGTCAGTTAGCTTAAGAAACAAAGTGTTTGTTTCTTATAGTTGCTAGGCAACAGGTTGGGTTTGATTTGGTTTCCAGACATTTTTAAAAACAGTACTATGATTATAATAATAAAACAGTGTCGTCTTTTTCTCATTCAATATTAAAATACTTAAGAACAATCAGCTTTGATGGAATCACTGTTACTTAATAGACTTTTTGTCATTGTTTTCTGTATTCTCAATCCAGAATACTGGAAGAACTTAAAGAGCTCTAAAAAGAATAACTATGTTACAATGGTCCTTTAGAATATGTTTCTGTTTTAAAGCAGAAATTCATAAAAAATTGAAGGTACTCAACTTTGCAGCCTTTCCTCTGAGTTGTTCTACCCTGTGATCATCATAGTCCCCAGTGAGTAGTACGTTTTCCAAGACAGCAGGGAAAGAAATTTTTCACTCTGAAAGTTAAAATGTTTCTGTTGCAGCATGGTAAACTTCAGATAAAAAATACTTATACCAAAACCTAATGCCTCAACCAAGCTGGAAGTATTAAATAACACTACTAATATATTTTGTGAATTTTTAACAAAAATGATATATTTTTCATTATTTTTAAAATAATATACCACAAAAAAGTATAAATATTCTTCTACCCCTTCCTCAAATTCCTTAAGCTCTACTTCCCCAGGTATCATCACTGCTAACTAAACTTTTGCTTTAAACATGTATTAGATTTTGAAACTCAACTCATTTATTATTAGAAATTGAATGCACTCTATGTTACCACCCAACCAAGAATTTAAAAATTTTTTTTCCCCAGAAAAAATAAATAAAATCCCTAGACTCAGACCTTTCTCTTCTGGCTCTTCTCTAGTAAGAACTTTCTCCCAATACAAACCACAGATGCATCTAACTTACCACACTGGATGGGACTCCTGGGTGTGAGACTTTAAGAAAGTTAGTGTATCTGAAGTAGTTTCCCAGTTCTTAGCTTAGTCTAAGTTTAATGTACCAGTCAACAATCCCCTCTCCCCGCCTCTCTCTCTCTCTCTCTATATATATATATATGAATATATATATATACATACACATGTATATATATATACACACATGTATATATATATATATATAATTTATTTATTTATTTCTATCAACTTCTGTTGTTTTTATCACATATTCCCAGGTGCTGTCACATAAAGGGCTGGAGGGCTGGCATGACTGAGCCTCTTAGAGGGTACAGGACTAAGACATTGTTTCTAAGAGCCCTTGTCATACACATCCTTAAATCAGAGGCTTTTCTTTTAGGTTTCATCCTCTTCCAGGGTCCAGGTTTCTGGATAGTCTGAATAAATTCTACCCTTTGGTCCTATTACAAGCTACTGTTCTTAGATCCATTTTTGGTATCTGGAAGATTAGTTTCCTTCCTGTTTAGGCCTGGATTCTATAATGGGAATTCTGTTCTCTCCCTCTCCCTCCCTCCCTCCCTTCCTCCCTCTCTCTCTCTCTCTCTTTCTCTCTCTCTCTCTCTCTCTCTCTCTCTCTCTCGCGCGCGCGCACACACACACACACACACACACACACACTGAACTTTTGCCATAAGTTGTTTTTCCAAACTGTTCCTCAGCAACCGCACTCTGAATTAAAACTATCCTGGGTATTTGCATGATTGCATGTCGTCAACACATTTTAGGTGCCTGCCCACCACATGCCCTCCTCTCCAAGAGCTGCCTCTTTCTTCTCTCTGCAGTCCCAATTGTTTATATCACAAAACTTCATTCCTCCATTCCTCCCTGACTGAGAGCTGATTAGAACAGAGGTAGACATCTGACCCTCATGCTAGTCCCATCACTGCCTCTTTGAGAACCCGTGTAGTCCCAGAACCAAGTACAGCAAGAGCGACAAAGATATGGTTGTGTGGGAACTAGGGCAGTCATATTCAGAAACAAGAGGGACATAGGCCATGTGACAAGAGAAGGCAAAATCAGGACCAAGAACGTACTAGAGAACACATTTTTATTAATTATTGACAATTTTACTTTTCTTTTTCATGAAGCACAGATACATTTTCCAACCTTGACTCCTTCAGGATACTTCAGAACCATATACTAATCTCCTCTTGGTTTAAGCTAGTATGAACAACAAAAAATCCCTGACTGGGTATTCTTTACTCTCCTCTCATCTTCCTTTTTTTTTTTTTTTTTTTGTTTTTTTTTCTTTTCTACCTTGGTTTTTCCTGACCTAAAGGACAAGGCTATCTGGATATTTTCCCTTAATCTCTGAATCATGCCCAGAAATGGTATAGCACAAAATCAATGCTAATAGACCTGCACAGCATAAGAACACAAATAGTAGAATCAGTTGCACAATGCAAAATAGGAGTCTGAGAACTACATAGAATAATACAACCCAAAGGCACACAGT
Organism: Glaucomys volans; assembly: GCA_020662805.1. Taxonomy (NCBI): domain Eukaryota; kingdom Metazoa; phylum Chordata; class Mammalia; order Rodentia; family Sciuridae; genus Glaucomys; species Glaucomys volans. Next base: position 525,611 of record JAJEJO010000604.1, on the reverse strand, counting down.
AACAAGTTTGGATCAGGGTTGAAACCCCAAGTTAGCTGACTCCCAAATAAACTTTCCACTGTACCAAGTCTATATATTTCAGTATAATTTATTTTTAAATGCAATATATACAGACTTAGAGAAATTAAGTTTTGCATATGAGTCTTTTTACAGTTTGGATATGAAATGTTTAGATATGAGCCTCAAAGGCTCATATGTTGAACGTTTGGTACCCAATGCAGCAGTATTCAGAAGTGGGGCTTTTAGGAAATGACTGGATCATGAGGGCCCTAATCTTGTCAGTAGGTGAATCCATTTGATAGATTAATATTTTTTTTTCAGTACTCAAGATTGATCCAAGAGGGGCTCTACTACTGAGCTACGTCACTATCCCTTTTTATTTTGAGACAGAATCTCACTGAGTCTGGCCTCAAACTCATGATCCCCCACCTTAACTTCCCAAATCTCTGCGATTACATGTGTGCACCATCATGCCTGGCTGATAGATTAATAATGTCAATGGACTGTTGGGAGGTAACAGAAACTGTAGGAGATAGGACCTGTTGGAGGAAGTGGGTCACTGGGAGTATGCCCTAAAAGGCTATTTTTCTGGGCTCTCCCTCTCCCCTCCTCTTCTCTTATCTTCTCCTCTTCTCTTTCTCTCCCTCCCTCCTTCCTGCCTGTCATGAGCTGAGCAGTTTTCTTCCATCACACCCTTCTATTATGAACATCTATTATGATGTTCTGCCTCATCTCAGGTCCAAAGTAATGGAGCCATCCAACCATGAAATGAAACCTCTAAAACCATGAGCCAAAATAAATATTTCCTCCTTTAAGTTGTTCATGCCTTTTGGACACTGTGATGAAAAACTGCCCGAAACAAGCCCTTATAAAGAATAGGCAAAATAATGACAAAAGTGCTACTAGATCCCAGGAGGCATTGTTGCAGCAGAGCAGCAGAAACATGGAATTAATAAATTCTGTGCACCAGAAAAGACAGTGGACATCTCTTTGCTTTTACCTCCATGCCAAGGCAGAGTATAAAAATGTTTCCCTCATTAGCCTATTAAAGAACATGTAGAAAAAGGGGGCTGAGCAGAGATATGCACCTCAGACATCCCCAGGGAAGGGAGCACTTGTAATAGGCATTTTGCAGAACTTGTTCTCTGAAAGTTCCATGAGAACAGAAACCCTGTGCTATAGCACCGGGCACAGTACCTGCACACATGAGGAACTCGATAGATACTGCTGGTGAATGAGGCTGAATCGCTATAGCTTCAGTAATTGTACAGATACTGACAATCCTAAGAAGGAAGAGAGCTGCAGAAATAAAACTGGTGCTCTCAATTGAAAGAATGGAAAGACTGATAGATAATCCTCTTTGAGTGGGAAGGAGGTGGGGATATTCTTGACAATGCAAAGCAATCATTCCAACATGATCAAGAATGGAAGATGAATTTACATGGAATATAGAGGAGAGTGAGTAAATTACAGGGAAATAATTTTAGGAAAGAACAAGAAAAACATCAAAAAATAAAAACAAGAATGAATAAAGTGTCATTTCATTTAATGATACCTCCTTAAGGATATTACCAGCAGTCTGGAGGAAAAAGTCAGAAATTAATTTTGTATGGAATATTACTCAGCCATAAAGAAGAATAAAATTATGGCATTTGTAGGTAAATGGATGATGTTGGAGACTGTTATGCTAAGTGAGAAGAGCCAATCCCAAAAATCCAAAGGCCGAATGGTCTCTCTGATAAATGAATGATGATGCATAATGCAGGGGGGAAGGGTGGCAAGAATGGAGGAAGGATAGATAGCATAGAGGGAAGGGAGGGGTGGGGGCGGGTGGGGGGTAAAAATAAGGACAGAATGTGTGACAGATACCATTGCCCTGTGTACATGCATGAGCGCACAGATGGTGTGACTCTACTTTGTGTACAACCAGTGAAACTGGCTGTACTCCATTTGTGTTCAATGAATCAATAAGTAAATTTAAAAAATTAAAATAAAAAAATTAATTTTGTAAATACATAACATATTACATGATAATGATGTTATAATTTTACTATTATACTTTAATTTTATTGAGAAACTTCAGAAAGTATTTTAAGTAATTCATTAATTCAAACTTTGAATCCTAACAATACCCCTATTGGGTGACTACTACATTATTCCTTTTCTGCAGAAAAATAGATATTTAAGATATCTATCATCTTAAATATCTAAAAATAGATATTTAAGAAAACAAATTCCTCAAGGTGAAAGACTTAGTAAGTGATAAAGTCAAGTTTCTAGCTCAAGCATAGGACTTCAGGGTCCATGTTCATAATTACTGATCTACTCTTAGTCCATGTAAACTTTACAAAATCTATTCTTTAGTGTGGTCTTAGTCATTGTTATTCATTGTATTACCATTATAAAGTTCTGGGTTTAAAAGAATGAATCCCATTTGGGTGTTATTAACATCACATCTAGACCCAGAAGATGCCCCTTGACATTTGTAGATTCATTTGATAGCCACAACTTCTATCATTCCCTACCTTTAACCACTCAGAATTTGCCCTGACCACAGGGCCTGAAAATAAACCAGTAGGAAGAAGTTATTGCCTTTAATCACCTTTAATGAGCTTTTAAAATTATTTAAACCTGCTTCCGATCTTTCATTGCCACTGATGAGTATGCCTAATTTCAATTCAAGTCTACTTAATCCTTTCTAGGCTCATGGATTTTAAAGGATAAATACATAGATTATTACAACCTGTCTAATTTTGGGGTCCCCATCGTTGCTTTGGCAATCAGACTTTTGACTTGAAGGGTTGGGTTTCAATTCTATGCATTGTTCTTTTGTCGTAATCACTGATTTTGTTGTTTAATTCGTTCGGGTTTTTTTGTTGTTGTGTTTTTGTTTTGATGGGGGGTTAGGGGTTTTTTTGGTTGGTGTTGTTGGTGTTGTTGTTGATTTTGGTTTGGCTTGGTTTGCTTTCATTGTTCCATATTAATGTTTACATGACCCATTCTCCCATTTAGACAACAGTACAGGAATAGTATATGCAGTTCAGGGGCGGGGGAGGTGGAATGTTAAAATATGGACTTCTAAGAGCAGGCTTTAAAATGTCAAAAGCAGCTAACTAAGGAGCTAGGGAAGAACATCAGCCCGTTAGTGGAATATGAGGTCCCTTGCTCATATGCTCCCACTACAACAGTAATTTGGACTTCAATGCCTTTGTGGGAATTTTGGGATATAGGTAGAAGATTGCAAAATTCTAGTAGAGTCTGAAACCAAGGAGAGTCGTTTTGAGAAAGCAGGCCCACATCCAAGGTAGGCCTGCTAACCATAGTCTCAGCTACAGACCCACAAATAGCCCCATTTCTCTATGGACTCAGCTCCAGCTCTACTTAGCCTGCAAATTACTTATGGTACCACCATAAGTACCTTATGATCCTTCAAACTGCACTGTATGCCAAAGTACAAAGAAGAAGCTATGCTCACCATGCTTCCAGTAACAAGTCTGCCAGTTGTGGACCCAACTGCAGGCTTGAAGCATCCCTATGCTCCATCTCCAGCCTCATTCTATCATTCATCCTGTACCATTTCTTCCTACCCAGGGACAAAACTATGTGTATCTATGCTCCTGATAACAGGCCTACTAACCTTGGTCTGAACTGCAGATCCAGAAGCAGCCAGCGACCTGACTTTAAAACCACTCTACAATAGTCCCAGAGAAAGTCCCATCCAACCTCATATCCCACCTGGTGGGAGAAACGCATATACATACACCTGGTAACCAGCCCACCATCTACAGACTGAAGACCAAACATGGCTTTGTAAGCTGCTCCATCCCTGCCCAGGGATGGTCTCAGAAGTAATCCTGTTTATTTGGGGATTTGACCTGATAATAGGTCTGCCAACCATGGATCCAACTGAACACTCAAGAACAGTGATAGAATCTGGATCCAACCCCAATCAACTACATCCCAGAGGCAGCCCCAGCATCCCAAGGACCATGTGAGAGAAGGCCTTTACATACTGAAACAAATCTGCAAAGATAGAAGAAATGTTTGCTCCTTCAAATGTACAGACATTAGTGCAAAATTACATGGATCATGACAAATCAGACAAACATGACACCATCAAAAGGAATTAATAAAACTCCAATAACTAATAACAAGAAATAAAGATCTAGAAATTACCTGGAAAAGGATTCAAAGTAAGAAGTTCAGTGAGGTGCAAGAGAACACAGGTAGACCTCTGAACAATATCAGGAAAACAATGCATGAACAAAATAAGAATCTCAACAAAGAGATAGAAGTCATAAAAAAAATAACTAAATAGAAATCTGTAGCTGAATAATAAAAATGAGGATCATGAGTTCAAAGCCAGCCTCAGCAAGAGCAAGGCCCTAAGCAACTCAGTGAGACCCTGTCTCTAAATAAAATATAAAATAGGGCTGGGGATGTGACTCAGTGGCCAAGTGCCCCTGAGTTCAATCCCCGGTTCCAAAAAAAAAAAAAAAAAAAATGAACAAGGGACTGGAATTGTGACTCAGTGGAAGAGTGCTCGCCTACCAGGTATGAAGCACGCATATAAATAAATGAATAAAATAAAGGTCCATCAACAACTAAAAAATTTTTTTTAAAAAAAAGAAAATGAACAAGGCAACAAAAGAGTGCCAGCAGCAGATTTCATCAAGTAGTAGGAAGACTCTGTGAACTCAAATACTGATCAGTTATAATTAGATAATCAGAGGAGAAAAAAGAAAAAGGACTAACAAAAGCCTACAAAGATTTAAGGAACACAGTCAAGAAAAGCAACATATGCACTGTGGGAGTCTCCCAAGAAGAAAAAGGGAGAGATATGGACATCCAGTACATAAAGCTCAAAAGTCCTCAGATAAAATCAACCCCAAAAGGACTTCCCTGAGACACATTATAATCAAACTATCAAAAAGCAGACAAAGGGGCTGGGGATATAGCTCAGTTTGTAGAGCACCTGCCTCGCAAGTACCAAAGCCCTGGGTTCAATCCCCAGCACCACAAAAAAAAAAAAAAAAAAAAAGGCAGACAAAATTTTGAAACCAGGCAAGAGAAAAATACATCACAATGTGCAAGAAAATACCCATAAGACTGTTAGTGGATTTCTCAGCATAATCTTTCCAGGTCAGAAGAGAGTCAAATGATATATTTAAAGTGCTGAAAGAAAAAGTTGCCAAGCACAAATACTTTACCTGGTATGTCCTGTGGAAATGAAGGAGAGATAAAGATTCTCTCAAAAACATAAAAACTGAAGGAGTTCATCACAACTATACCTGTCTTACAAGAAACGCTAAAGGAAGTTCATCAAGTTGAAACAAAAGGACAGTGATTAATATCATTAAAACTTATGAAGCTGGGCATACACCTATAATCTCGGGAGAATGAGGCAGGAGGAATGCACGATCAAAACCAGCCTCAGCAACTTAGTGAGGCTCCAAGCAATTCAGTGAGACCTGTCTCTAGATAAAACATAAAGAGGGCTGGGCATGTTGGCTCAGTGGTTAAGCACCCCTGAGTTCAATCCTTGGTACAAAAAAAAAAAACTTAAGAAAGCATAAAACTTACTAAAGTAAGTGTCTAGGCAAACTTGGAGTAGTTCAAATATTGTAATGGTGGGACATAATCACTTCAAAGTGCAAAAAAAAAAAGAAGAACTAAGCCACAAGTTAGCAGAAGTAAAGTGCAGAGCTGAGAGCAGAAGTAAATGAAATAGATAATAGAAAACATAACTAAACTAAGTATTCAATTTTTAAAAAGATAAACAATATCAACAAACCTTTAGCTAGATTAAGGAAAAAAAGAAGAGAAAAGCCAGTTGTGGTGGTGCATGCCTCTAAACCCAGAAACTTGGGAGTCTGAGGCAGAAGGATCACCATTGAAAGTCAGCCTCAGCAATTTAGTGAGGCCCTAAGCCACTTAGTGAGACTCTATCTTAAAATAAAAACATTTTTTTTTAAAGGCTAGGGGTTTAACGCAGTGGTAAAGTACCTCTGGGTTTAATCCCCAGCATCAAAAAAAGAAAAAAGAGTGAGAAGCATTTAGTAAATAAAATCAGAAATGAAAGAGGAAACCTTACAACTAATCACACAGAAATACAACAAATCATAAGAGACTACTGTGAAAAAATATGCCAACTGAATAATCTAGAAGAAATGGATAAGTTCCTAGACAAATTTCTACCAAGACTAAATTATAAAGAAATAAAAAATATGAACAGATCAGTGATGAATAAGGAGATTGAATCAGTAATAAAAAGTCTCCCATTAAGCAAAAGCCCACAATCTGATGGTTTTACTATTGAATCCTACCAAACATTTATTTATTTTTTAAAATTTATTTATTTTGATTCATTGTACACAAATGGGGTATAGCTGTTGTTTCTCTAGTTGTACGCAAAGTAGAGTCATACCTTAATCCATGCAATCATACATGTACACAGGGCAATGATGTCCGTCTCATTCTGTTATTATTCTTACGCCCCCAACCCAACCCCGCCCCCTCTCTTTCCTCTATGCAATCCGTCCTTCCTCCAATCTTGCCTCCCTTCCACCCAGCATTATACATCATTATCCACTTATCAGAGAGATCATTTGGCCTTTGGTTTTTCAGGATTGGCTAATCTCACTTAGCATGACAGTCTCCAACATCATCCATTTACCTGCAAATGCCATAATTTTATTCTTCTTTATAGCTGAGTAATATTCCATTGTGCATATATTTCCACAGTTTCTTTATCTACTCATCTATTGAAGGGCATCTAGGTTGGTTCCACAATCTAGCTATTGTGAATTGAGCAGCAATGAACATTGATGTGGCTGCATCACTGTAGTATGCTGATTTTAAGTCCTTAGGCCAACTTCTGATAGAACACTAATCTCCAGAATCTATAAAGTACTCAAAAATCTTTACACCAAGAATACAAATAACCCAATCAATAAATGGGTCAAGGAAATGGATAGACACTTTACAGAAGAAGACCTACAAGCAATCAACAGATATATGAAAAAATGTTCAACATTTAAGAGAAATGCAAAGCAAAACCATCTTAAGATTTCATCTCACCCCAAGTAGAATGTCTTTTATCAAGAATACAGGCAACAACAGGTGTTGGCGAGGATGTGGGGAAAAGGGTACACTCATACATTGCTGGTGGGATTGCAAGTTAGTGCAGCCACTTTGGAAAGCGGTGTGGAGATTCCTTAGAAAACTTGGAATGGATCCACCATTTGACCTACCAAATATTTAAAAAACTAATATTAATCATTCTCAAACTCTTCCAAAATATCAAACAGAGGGAATATTTCCAAACTCATTTTATAATACCAGCATTAGCCCAATACCAAAGCCAGACACATGACAAAAGAAAGAAAATTAAAGGCCTATATTCCTTATGAGCACAGATGCAAAAATTCTAAGCAAAATACTAGCAAATTAAATCCAACAGCACATTGAAAGGATTATATCCATCATCAAATGAAATTTATCTCTGGGATTCAGGGATAGTTCAAAATATTCAAGTTAATAAGTACAACATGTCTCGTTAACAGAATAAATAATAAAAATTCATGCCACCTTCTCAATAGATACATAAAAAGTCATTTGACAAAATTCAACTTCCATTCATGATTTTTAAAATCTCAATAAATTTAATAGGGGTTATGATCTCAATGATTCATTTAAAATTCTAACCTTCAAGGTAATGATATTAAGAGTTCAACTCTTGGGAAATAATTCCTATTGTTTGTGCGAATGTAAATTGTCTCAGTCATTATTGGAAACAGTATGAAGGTTCCTCAAAAAATTAAAAATAAAATCACCATATGATTAAGCAATCATACTGATCTAAATACAAAAGAAATTAAGTCAGTATGTCAAATTGTTATCTGTACTTTCATGTTCACTATAGCATTATTCATCATAGTCCAGATATGGAAGCAATCTAATAAATAGATATTAAATAGATAAACAAACACGTAAAATAAATGTAATAGGGGGCCCCGGGCTGTAGCTCAGTCGTAAAGCGCTTACCTAGCATGGGGGAGGCATTGGGTTCATTCCTCAGCACCACATAAAAATAAATAAAGTAAAGGCACTATGTCCAAATACAACTAAAAAAAATTGCAAAAAAAAAAAGTAATATCACTCAGCTTTCAGCTTTTTATAAGAAGAAAATGATGCCATTTATGACCACATGGATAAACCTGGAGGTCATTATGGACATTATACTAAATGAAATAAGCCAAACACATAAAGACAAATACTGCTTGACCTCACTTATATATAGAATCTAAAAAAAAAGTCAAACTCACAGAAACAGAGAAAATGGATTGTTTTCAGGGGTTGGGGGTGAGGGAAAAGGAAGCTGTTAGTCAAATGGAGCAAACTCTCAGTTATAAGAAGTTTTGGGCATCTACTATACAGCATGGTGGTCATAGCTAATATATTGTGTACTTGAAATTTACTAAGTAGATCTTAAATGTTCTCAAAAAAAGTTAACTATATGAGATGAAGGATGTGTTAATTAGCTTAATTGTGATAACTGTTTTACAATACCATGTTGCATGCCTTAAATACACACACACACACACACACACACACACACACACATATAATTCTTATCTGACAAATATGCCTTAATAAAGCTAGGATAAGAGAACTCAGAACTCAGGGTCATAAATATAAGCTGTTAGTAATATCTTTGTGAGCTCATATTATCAGTTAGTGGCAGCATTTATGACTCTTTTTGGAAATCAGACCTGAGAATGATCATGGTGGGCAAAGAGAAGAGACTGAGAAAATGCAAGAATTATTTGGACCCTGGAACTCTAGAGGAGTCCTGTGCCCTAACATCACCCAATCTAAATCCAGGGTTTGGCATAGGAGAGATAGAGAATGAGACAGTTGGAACCCCCTTTCTCAGATAATACTCAAGAGCTTTTAGGGTTCTGTAAAGTGCAGGACCAGTGGAGTAATATTGGTTGCAGAGATTGCATAGGCAAAAAAAAAAAAAGAGTAAAACACCTCATAGAGATCCTCCCATGTATAGTGGGAGGATTAGCAATCAAACAATGCTTCTCTCAAGTTCAAGAGACAGTTTGGCAGCAACCTGCAAGGTTTGATAAAGAGGAAAAGAAATAATATCCATCTTTGTATATTTCTGGATTAATTGGTTAAAACAACCAAGCAGGATATAAATCCTCAGATGCCCTGTACACCACTGCATGGGTATGACATACATGGTATTTGAAATTGGTCACAAGTTTGGGGAAAAGGACTGTGAAACCATGAACTAGCTGAGATAATCATTTCATAAAGCAAATACCCAAATGAATATTAGCTTCAATTACAAGATCATCATAAACATCAAGTCTCTCTTTTTTGGGGGGCTGGGGTACCAGGGATTGAACTCAGGGGCACTCGACCACTGAGCCACATCCCCAGTCCTATTTTGTATTTGATTTAGAGACAGGGTCTCACTGAGTTTCTCAGTATCTTGCTTTTGCTGAGGCTGGCTTTGAACTCACGATCCTCCTGCCTCAGCCTCCCGAGCTGCTGGATTACAGGCGTGCACCACCACACCCAGCAACATCAAGTCTCTTAACACTTGTTTTTGAACTGATATTGCTGCCCTGCTGTGACTTAGCTTTTCACTTCATGCCTTGATGAGCTGGGATTACTTTAGGATACTGTCCTTTCCACTAAACTCCTGGATTTAACTGCCTGATATGCAAACTTGTCATAATAGGACCACCCCACTGACCCCTAGGCCCCTGGTGTGTGATTTAGAAGCATGGATTTGGTGTGTGTGTTCGACCATAATTCCAACTTTAAATAATCCTCTGGCTTTATTTAATCAGGCCTACCCTACAACTTTGAACATGGCCATCCTAATCCCTCTATGCCTTCTCCAGGCATGCTGCCTGCTCTGATTTCACTTTGTGTATAGTGAGATGAATAACCTTTTCCAGAACACTGGCTTCCCTAGGCTTTTCCTGCCACAAATCCACAAAAATAAATCTTTAAAAAAAAATGTCTTCACCTTGTCAAAGGTTTTGACCTACGTGACCACAGAAAATTCCCTAATCTTCACATAGCTTCCTTCCTGTACCTTTAAAGTGAAAATAATGGCTATAGCCCCATGTGCAATTTTTAATATTTTACAGTTAAGTAAAAGTCCAACTTTTCCTATTTTTTCCCCATATAACACCTTCTTAATGTTAACACTGGTATAAAATAAGTGGTCATTTCTGGATACCAGGTTATCAGAAAGACTCAGATATTTAAAGTATTGATTTGTTTTTCTTGGAATTATGTGAAAGCAGTGGATGCTTTTCCTTGACTGGTGGTGTAAAATCTGGTTTCCCAATCTCTTCACCTTCACATTTTCAAAGAAGAGTACCCCGGGATTTGTAGTCAAGTGAAACAAAGCCAAAGGCCTATCCAAAAGTTGATCTACTTCCCATGTGATCTCTTTATTCTCTTCCTAATTGTGAACTCCTACCTTCGGGTCAAGGAAAACTTCATTGTATCTGGCTGCCACAGATTATGGCTTAAACAACACATTTTATTTTCTCATAGTTCTGGAGGTCATAAATGCAAGATCGGGGAGTCTGCAGGTTTGGTTTCTCTTGAGACATCTTTCCTCGACCTTCCTGTTGTTTCTGCACATGGCCTTTCCTCTGTACACACATCCCTGGTGTCTCTTTTTGTTTTCAAATTACCTCTTCTTATAAGGACAGCATCAGATTGGACTGCAACCACTCTAGAAGCCTCATTTTTATTAATCACCTCCTTAAAGTCAAATTTTAAAAAAAAATCTTCAAATACAGTCACATTCTGAGGTACTGGGGGTTAAGACTTGAACATCTAAATTAGGGGGCAGGACACAATTCATACTTGTCATCTTTAAATTTAGACAAGCAGTAATAAAAAATGAAACATGGTCCTTTAAGAAATAGAGATTCTTCTAGGGTTAATAAAGTGTTTTAGAAAGCTGTACAGAACATTTGGGATTAATGGCCTTCTATAGAATACACAGAAACATAATATCCTATTATCTGAACTAGAAGACTCTATTTTTAGATTCTTCCTAAAAACAGAACCACAACATACTTTATATCTTGGAAATATCTGTATCATTGAAAATCATGTTTACTTTGAACATTGGACATTACAGAATCTAGTATGTGCTTTATAAAATCAACTCTGCTTAGCTCTCTTTTGTCTCTTGGTCTGTTTTCCTATTCTGTCATTCACTTTTGCCCTGGGCTCAATTCCTGGGATTGGAATTATTTTTCTAAAACATATGCAGTCTCCCTAGAGATTAAGAAGGGCCCATGGGTAGAAACTGTACCTTTTCAGATTCTGTGATTGCTCATCAATTCTTGATTTCTCCGAGGTCAAATTCTTGGTGCTGACCTCACTCCAATGAAGGTCTGCCCCAGAGAGAGGTTCCACATGTTCAGGAAGGTCGTGACCAGACTGTGGCACCACGTTCACTAGTCTCCACTTTAGAACAATGTATTGGTTCCACAGGGCACCAGAATAACCAAACCTTTGTTAGGCGACAGCTTCATTTCTGTGTAAAACCATTCACTGGAGAGTAACATTTCCTTTTTCTTTCCTTTTTCTCTCTTTCTTTTTTCTTCCCCTCTTCCAAAACTTTTTTTTCCATTGCTCCTGACATGAAATCTGCTACATAATTACTATTTTTTAAGTTCTTACTGCCCTGTTGTTTCATACTATTTATCGACTGTAACTCCATCAGATTACATACTGATATTGCACAAAGAATTCACACACTAAAGGCATAATTGTTTAAAATACAAATAATTAAAAGGTTTATCAGGTTTACCAGGCATCCGACTGTCCACATAATAAACAGAAATTTTACTTTGGAATTTTCTAAAGTCCCTCCACTTTGGATAAACTACTTCATACATTTAATTTACTTTTCTCCTTGTTAAACACATGTCAGAAAAGTGGACTATGGAGATAAAATATTAATAAATTTGGGCATTGTCAACACTGCGAGGAAGGAATAATACTGTACATATTTAAGGCTGGTATCCAAATATTCTGGAATGCTGAACCACATAAATATAGAACAGCTTCACACTTTACACCAGTCACTACATAGTTGGGAAACTATGCATCAGTTAAACAAAGAAATTAAACACATAGGGCCTGCTACATTTAAATATTTAAGTGCCATATTTTAAACAAATCATACTGTAGCACCAGAGGATTTCCAAGGCAAAAAGTAAAGTCTGAGCCTCTGATAGAGCAACCCCCGCCCCCCAGAGTTTGAACTTCACACAATAATTCTTTTCATTTCTGTACTTTCTCCAAATGTTTTCAACTTCTTAGAGGCTACATTGTTTTGTAAGAATAAACTGTAGGTTTTCCAAAGAGCCTCTTTCTCCCACTCAGCTGCCCTGAGGGAGTTAGAGATTCTGCACACAACTTATTTTCATTTCCCTCACCCCAAAAATGATCAAATAAGGACTGTTTCCCCACCAACATTTCTAGGGCAAGAGGCTCTGACAAGTGCAACTTTTATCACAACAAGCATCTCTCTTCTTTCCTGCTCTGGCACGTCCAGTGAAAAAGATTATTTAACACACACACAAGCTATGTTTGAATTAGGGCCTTAACAATTACAAAGATGCACAAGGTGACTGTACAGTTACAAGCCATTGGAGAGTCTCTCTGGAATTCCACCACTAACAATTGAGAAAAATCATAAAATGCTACAGAATCAGAACAATCTCTTTTCAGAATCTTCCCCTTCTTGCCACCAAAATAGACATTTGCTGGCTGCACAATTCTCAGCATCCTGGTTCAAATAAGGATAGCTGCATATTACATATTCTTTACTATTTTGGAGTTGCCATGGCAGAGAGAGGAGAGATATTTTTGTTGATGGAATGTCTTTTAACAGAGCTCCTTATTTTGGCCTTCCTGACTTTCTGACGCAGTTTAAAGATCTACTTTAGAACCCTGCTATGACATTCTTCCTTTAAAAAAAAAAAAAAATTGAAACTATCAACATTCCAACACCCCTGAAAGAGAAGAGAGATACATCAATAAATGTGTAAATAGGCAGATGCTCAGAATTTAAAGACAAGCAATTCAGATGAAAAGAATGGATGAAGTGTCAGAATTTTAATAAGCTCCTTAACTTTCAGTTTAGACTCCTCCTGGCCTTTTCTCAGCTTCCCTTTCTTTCCATTGACCTTTGTCTTCTAGTTATTCATTGCTGCCTTATTTAAAAACAGAATTAGTGTATTAAATTGAACTGGGTTATGGTGCAATTTAAAAAACAATTTTAATGGCTTAAAACAACAAGTTTTCTTTTTTAAACACACAGGATATCCTTTGTGGGTCAGCTGGGAGCATTGCTCTGTGTTACCTCCCTCTGGGAATCAGATATTTGAAGTAGCCTCCATCTAGAAGAGGGTTGACAAACTACAGCCTATGGACCAAATTGACCTGCTGCCTGAATTTGTCTAACCCAGGACAAAATGAATGACTAAGAATGACACTTTTAAAGAGACAAACCATCTTTTTTTAAAAGAACAATATTTTGTGACACATGAGAATTACATAAAATTCAAATTTCAGTTTCCATGCAAGAAGTGCTGTTAGAACTCAACAGTACTCATTTATGTATTGCCTATGGCTATGTTTACTCTGCACTTGCAGAGCTGAGTCCTTGCAACAGAGATCATAGGGCCTACATAATCTAAAATATTTATTATCTGGTTCTTTACAGAAAAAAAAAAAGAATAAATCTGCCAATCCTTGAACACAGGGATCATCACAGTAGATAGTAAAAGAGAAAATGGCAAGTCATGCACTAACTCCTACGGCTTCCATCAAAATGACACGCTGATTTTTGCTTACCACTCCTATCCAAAGCAAATCATATGACTACATTGAATAGTTCAGCAAGGGCATAGGAAAATACTGTCCTGCCGTGTGCCCAGGAGAAGAAATAAAAACATTTTGTTGGCCAGTCCTTATGACTACTACAATATTTTTAAAAGATTAGAAACTAATAAGGTACATGGTAAATACATTATCTTCCAAATAGTCTATTGATTGTTCCAGAAAAGATAGCAAAATAGTGAAGTTGCCTCCACAAAAACCAAACTCTAAATATGCCACAAAAATGAGATGGAGGTTGAAGAATACAGAACTTTGCACCAAAAGTATGGGAAGCATGTAGCAAAAGAAAGGGAGACCTGGGGTGTGGTATAATTGGAAGAAGAGTGTTGAGAGCAAAACAACAACATAACTCAGAAGACTGAGATGCAATGACAGAGGAGAAACTAATAAAATACTTTCTAATGGTGGGTACCCACTTATTTTCACAACACTAGCCTAAGATGCTATTGTTGTCCATCTCTTTACCAAAGTAAAACAGAACCAGTCTAGAACCACCAGGATGGGAGAGAATAACACCAGGGGAACTTAGGAGCTCAGTGGAGATCAGGATGAAAAATTGTTAAGCACAGTCAGGCTGGACACTGAGCATTTCCATCCCTCATTTCTTCACCTTTTGTTTACTCCTCCTCCAACACTCCCTTTCCTCCCCCCAGGAAATATTATCACAGCTGAGAGAGATCTCTCCTTAAGAAAACCTGCTCAGGGAGGAGTCACTGGAATGGAGCCCTTGATGGGAGATGGAAAGGGAGGGAAGACCAGGAATTGTTTTGCCTCCCTCACTTGAAGAAGTATAATCTAGGCCTTTTAAAACCACACAAAAGGGAAATACAAATGAACAACTGCAAATACACAGAAACTGAAAAAATACTATCAAAAATTATACACCGTGGCTCAGCAGTAGAGTGCTCACCTAGCATGTGTGGGGCACCGGGTGTGATCCTCAGCACCACATATAAATAAACAAAATAAAAAGAATTGTGTCCACCTACAACCAAAAACAATTTTTTTAAATTATGCACTAACATATTAAAAACTAGATGAAAATAAGTCTAAAATTAAAATAGAAAATTTGAATAAATTAATAACTATAAATTGAAATATTAGGCAAAGCCCCAGGTACAAATGCTTTTAAATGTGCATGTGGATGCTTCTAAAGATTCATGAAAGAGGTAATTCCTTACCTCTTTATAATAATACAAATTATACAAATATTTATATAAAATATTTGTATACAAATAATACAAATTATTTCAAAAAACAAAGCACAAAAAAATGAATAAAAATGATAATTTCAGTAGGTCAAAAACAGGTATTTGATATGTGTAACATATACCTACAGAAAAGATTCAGAACACTAAATGGGCAAACATTACATTTAATGGTGAAAATTTAGCTACATTTCCTTAAACCCCAAGACAAGAATAGTGCTGTCACTACTAGTATTCAATATAATATTAGAATCTCTACCAACAAAATAAGACAAGAAAAAATAGAAATGAGAATTGTAAAGGAAGAGATTGTCCAAATAAATTTAAAAGAAGAATCTAAATACTGCCTACAAAAGACAACTTTAAACATAAAAGCCCAGACAAGATGAAAGCAATTGAACAGAAAAAGATATATCGAACAAATAGTAAGCAAAAGGAGTCTGGAGGGTCATATTATCTGTCCAAATAGATTTCCAGATAAAACCATTATTAGAAACAGAGATCATATTTATTAAAAGCTCAATTCATCAGGAATACATAATAATGACAAAAATACATACAGTTAATAATGGCATAGCTTCAAAATTCATAAAACAAAAATTGACAAAATTAAGTGGATATACAAACAAAGCCATAATTGGAGATTTTAATACCCCTCTATCAGCAATTGAAAAGACTACATTTGAATTCAGAAAAATCATAGAATTGAACAACAGTATCAGTCTACCTAACCTAAAGATATTTATAGAACACTATAACAAAAAATCCCATCAACATGTTTAACTATAATATACCAATTAAAACAATGAGAGGAAAAATAAAGTTTTACACACACACACACACACACAAGAACAGGAACAACAACAGTAGAAAACACATTCTTTTCAAATGCATATGGATCATTTACCAAAATAGAGTATATTCTGAGTTCTAAAAAAAGATTGGGCATAGAGGCACAGGTTTGTGATTCCAGGTACTTGAGAGGCCAAAGCAGAAGAATCACTTAAGCCCATGAGTTTGAGACCAATCTGGGGAACATAGCAAGACCCCACATTAAAAAAAAATCAATAAATATTGAATAAATTTAAAGAATTGAAACCCTAAGTAGTGTTTGTTCTCTGACCACAATGGAAAAAAATTTAGAAATAATTCAATAACAATAAAATATGAAAATTACCCAAATATTTAGAAATTAAACAGGATACTTGTGTGTCAGTGAAGAAATCATAAATGAAATTGGGAAACATATCATAAATAATGGCAATGAAAATTTAATGTTTCAAACTTCGTGTTTCAAGATGAATATTAAGATAATATATAACATACCGAAATTTGTACTTACAAGGAAATTAATAGCCTGAAATGCTTGTATTAGAAAAGAAGTAATGTAAAAAATCACCTTAGGAAACTACAAAAAAAAAGAGGAATGAAAACTCAAAGAAAGAAAATAAGGAATAATAAAGAAAAAATCAATGAAATAGAAAACAAACAATAGAAAGATTGATAAAGCCAAGAGCTAATTCTTTATTAAGACTGACAAAATTGATAAACTCATAGCTATGCTAAGAAATATAGAGAAAGAGCACAAATTGTAAATATGACAAAGTTAAAATGGTATATCGCTAGAAATCTTACAGACATTGAAAGATTTACAGCACATGTTATGAGCACTCTTAGGCCAAAAAATTGAGCAACTTAAAGGAAATGCACTGACCCTTTTAACATATATTTTTAGAAGGCAATGTCAAAAAAAGAACTGACCCACTGAGAAAATTCTACAGTTTATATTATAGAATATTTCAGAATAAAGGTATTGGATATTGCTGCTAGCAAAGACAAATAGAAAGCTATCCAGGATTATCTGGCAGAATAACTGTGAGGAGGTTTGGTGGGACAAATTACAGAGCAATTTTTAAAGAAAAGTCAACACTATAGATTCCTAAATGCTATAAAAGTTGCTCTTAAAGAGCAGAACAGAAGGAGAGACTCACTTCTCCAAAAGCAGCAAGCTTCTGCTGAACCACCCATAGCAAAACAGAAGTGGTACCCTGACCAGGCCAGGTGGTTCTTTTTATATGTTACCTTAGTGTGTATTATATACACCAGAGAATTCCATGCATGGCTTTTGATCACTTTCATCTTAAATATTTATAAAAATTGCATTCACTTGATTTACTAATTGATCAGGAAGCTAATTTGAACAATTGACAAGCAAAAGAGATTTGACTCCCAAATTTGTAATTCATTCCTTAGTAAAAGGATAATAAATAAGTGAACAAAACTAAATAAAGGACATAATTAGTGATTTGTGTGTGTGTGTGTGGCTATTACATTCACTCCTTACTGTAGCCTGGAAGAATCAGAAATTGTTCAGTGGTTACAGAATGGAAAAGAATAATAACTCACTTGAGAGTGTTCTTACTTTTGTACTGAACAGTCCAAGAGTCACCCTTTGATTTGTTATTTCCAATGTCTAGACATCCTCATGGAATCAGAGGGATGAAGGTGTAGAAAGGTTTTAGGGAATGAGATTTAGAGACATACCCCCACCATGTTAAGGAGCCCAAGGTTAGAAAACTTGAAAAGCCTGCAGTTAATGGCTATGAGGTAAGCAACCTAGAAAGGGTTCCTACCAGTATTATCTCCAAATATGTCAAAGAATGGCACAAAAAGTACATCCCTGAGACTATGAGATGTAACAACCCTGCTATTAGCTACTACCATTCACTTAAATATAATCATAGCTCCTTTGTTGAGTAACACTTATGTATGTGAGCTTGATCTTCCCTCTTCCTTCCTCCCAAACTAAAGAGAATGATTGACAGGAGTTTATTTCCTTCCTTCAGAACACACAACTCCAGTTCTTGGAGTAAGCAAGGCCTACTTATCAGACCCTTTTCCCATCACTTCTCAGTCCTCATCTTCCACCATCACAATGCTTCCTTCTGAACCCCCTTAAGGAAGCTCAAAGGAGGCTGCTGTTCATTATCTAATCCATGGCCACCCCTGTGACTCCCATGATTACTAGTGAGATTTTATTCTCCAGGCTCTGACCTGAAGGAACTCAGACACTAACCCTATCCCCACTCTACTTCCATTAGAAAAAACTCTTAAAGTCCCCCCTTTTCTAGTCCAGGCATCATAATAAATAATTGTGCTTATCCTTCTGGGGTTTCTTTTTCCATAACAGTTCTGACATATTTGTTGGCTTGAGGGACACATACACCACCAGAACTGCCACCACCACCACTGCCATTGTTCATGCTACTCAAAGCAGCTGTTAACAATTCAGCAGTCTTATTCTCTGTGCATCTGCCCCAACTTGATTTTCAGGGAGGCAGATTTGCAAAATCAGAGAAGAGTTCCCTGCCCACATGCTGACCTTCACTTTCATTCTGTAACTAGAGATAGTACCAAATATTTGTGGATTTCTAAAATTCTGAGGAATCCCTGCATGTATCTCAGTTAGAGATTTAACACCTGCTTCCCTCCCGGTCCTGACTTCCCATGGAGTCTTGGGTTTACAACTTGGGTTTACATCTTGCACACCCACACTTAGAACACCTTCAGTTTAGTCACGAGTACAGATCACCAAATGAAAGAACATTGCCAACTGAAGTCTCTTATTCTTGTCATTTGAACTATCTTCAAAGAAAATTACAAAAGGATCCTATTTGCCTAAAAATACAAGTTATGTTTTTGTCTGTTACTTTGTAATCATTTTTATGAGAAGAGATAGCCTCTTGACTTCACCGTTAGTACCTACTGATACATTTTCTCATGAACATTAATGTCTGAACAACAATAGACCCAATCCCTTTTTATCACCACAATGAAATCTTGTGGGGAAGTTTGAAAAATTAGTGAAGTTTCAAACACTTCTTCATCTTCAAAATGACAGTAGTGATTCTTACCTCACAAGGTATCGTGGGGATTATAGAGTGAATGTGAAATCACTTTGTATATTAAAAGCGTAAATATACATAATTAAGTAATGAAATTTTAATTGGAGTAGCAAGTCAGTCTCCTAGTTGGGTGTCCTTGTTTTCTTAGTTAAGTCTCATTGATCATAAGTAATATGAGACACATCAAATTTTTGTAAGAGAAATGGAAGCAAGTTTTATAACAATTAAAAATAAAGCAAGAAAACAGCAGAGCTATAAAAACAACTTTCAGAGGGCCCCGCTCTTTCTGTTCCCTATTGTGCTCTTTTCCATGAGGCAAGAAGTTCAAGGGGTTCAGATGTGCCCTTCTAAAGTCATGGTCAGGCACTTGAGGCCCTAGGATTCTCTGCCCTCAGTGTTCCTGAGTCTGCTTCCAGGACTGCACTCGCCTCTTGCCTGGTGTCTGCTCAGTGGCAGGCTGTTTCATAGGTGTGTCCCTTTGCTCAACAGAACATGGTCAAGGGAGAACCACATGTAGGAATTGTGTATTGGGCTAGAATGGGATCTTGAGGTCTCCAAGGTACAGGCAATGTGTGGCCCTTAGTAGTACATGATGGAAAAGGACAAAGATCACATGCCATACATCTCCCAAAAGTCACTTTCCATCACAGAATTCTAAGGAGTCACAGAGTTTTAAATTTTCAAATCTCACCTCCCAGATGTTTGTAAAGCATATCCCTCAAGATAGAAAGATGCAATATACATTATTTAATAGTTTGTTTTCTTAATTTGTGCCTTTCAAGTATTTACGCCCACGATACAAAGGCCAACATTTTGTATTGCTGTTCCTGGTGTCATTAATGCTAGGGATAAACCAGTTCCTCTTTCACAAAGGCAAGCTGTCTCTCCAGCTCCAGGGTAACAAGCAACAGGCAGAGAACAAATTCCATTCTCAGCCCTGACTAACTTCTGGGAGAAAGTCTGATTGGCTCAGCTCAGGGTGGGGAGGTGAAGAGACCTCCAATCCCTGGTCCAATCAATCAAGTGGATCTCTTCCTAGAAATAAAAGGGGGAGATGTCTCTGGTAGCATGGGCAATTCCCAAAGAAATTCACAGTAATACAAATGCAAGTTATATTGCTCTTATCTCAACAGGAAAAAAATTGTTTTATAATTTTTGTCTTCTAGTGTCCAATTAGAAGACAAATTATAACATATTTTCTTAGCTTTTTCACAATGGCTTAACTAGGAACAATAAGAACTTAGTGTTAAAGAGAAATTAAATTTTTATTTGCATAATACTGAATCCCCATCTTCATGTATTTTAGGAAGTCATCAGTGTGCTAATCAGTTCTACTTTTTTCCTTATTAGAAAATCAAGATAAACTGTTTTTGAAACATTCCATTGACTTGTTTTTCTAGTCTCCTTTGTTAAAAAAAAAAAAAAAAAAGTAACAAACCTAATAAGGTATACAAGTTTCATTAGAAAGCACTTGCCAAGCCTTCTAGCTATATCAGAATGAATACAGTTCATAACTGGGAACTCTAACAGTCCTATTTGAAAAAAATACAAAGGACTGGAAACTAGTATTTGCTTTGGATACGAGAAAAGCACGTAGAGTAACATTGCTTCAGCAGGATTAGGTCCCTGTAACAGTATCAAATAAGGAAGGAATGAGAAAGTATATTTTCAACCTTTCTAAGAGAAAAGAAAGACCCCATCAAAAGAAGAAAGAAGAAAGGCATACACTGTCAGCATTCCTGAATGTTGCTTCACACTGTCACAATTCCTGAATGTTGCTTCACCTCAAACAACCTAATGTGACCATTTATACTTAAACTGAAAGGCTCGTCCATTATGCCCAAGTCTGAAGCTTAACCTCCTTTGCACTTCATGAAGACAAACTGCTGCTGATTTCATTTGGCTCCCTAGACAATTATACAACCTTGCAGGAGTCATCAGCAATTCTAAACAAAGGCATTATTTGCTCAGGAGCAAGAGAAGAACCATAACTCTATAGGTAGGAGGGACTTATGAAAAGTAGTCTAATTGCAATGGAGAATAAAAATGTAATCTTTACTCCTTAGAAAACTTGGAATGGAACCACCATTTGACCCAGCTATCCCACGCCTTGGCCTATGCTCAAAGGACTTAAAATTAGCATACTACAGTGACACAGCCACATCAATGTTTATAGCAGCTCAATTCACAAAAACTAGATTGTGAAACCAACCTAGATGCCCTTCAATTGATGAATGGATAAAGAAACTGTGGTATATATACACAATGGAATATTATTCAGCCATAAAGAAAAATAAAATTATGGCATTTGCAGGTAAATGGATGAAGTTGTAGAATATCATGCTAAGTGAGATAAGTCAATCCCAAAAAACCAAAGGCCAAATGTTTTCTCTGATATGTGGATGATGATATAAAACAGGGTGTGGGAGGGAGGCAAGAATGGAGGAAGGATAGAGTGTACAGAAGAAAATAATGGGTGAATGGGGGGAAGGAAAAAAAAGCAGAATGAGACAAATATCATTACTCTATGTACATGTATGATTATGCAAATGGTGGGACTCTACTTCGTGTACAATCAGAGAAACAATAGCTGTACCCCATTTGTGTACAATGAATCAAAATTTAAAATATGTAATCCTTAAACATTTTTCTTTGAGTATACAATTAAAGAATATTTATGTACTATTAAGTTCTCTGAACATTTTAAAATCTGAATATAAAACTTTTCTCTTTATAAGTTTAAATAGAAGCAAAAGCTGAAATTTTGTTATATTTTGACATTTTAAAAATAAGATGATTTTATCACTTCTAAATGTATCAAAAGGAATATAAATAACAAAGTGATTAAACATGAGTATCATTCATTCTTCAAAATACAAACCCATTTTTCTCAACATTTTTGTTTTACTCCTTAAATTCATGTTTCCTTTTCATTTCCCTAACAGAATTGTATCTTAATGTAATAATTTTGTGCTTGTGTAATAATTTTGGTCTTATATTGATTACCTCCATCATATTATCATATTTATTTGTAATAAATATATAAATTGAAATTAAGTGGATTTTTCCCTATGATCATGGATAGTCTGTTTCATTAAAAGTCATCTGAGCTGGTCCTAAGCAACTTAGTGAGACCCTGCCTCAAATTTTTAAAAAAACTTTAAAAAGACTGGGTATGTGGCTCAGTGGTTCCCTGAGTTCACTCCCTGGTAATAAATAAATAAATAAATAAACAAACAAATAAATAAATAATAAATGGCTGAGGATGTAGCTCATTGGGTTTAATCCTCAATACTGTAGGAAAGAAAAAAGAAAGGAAGGAAGCAAGAAAGCAAGCAGCTGATACATTCCAACATCTTGAATTTCTTAAAAAACTTTCCTCTTAAAGTTGTGGCCTCCATGAGCATTTAGTCTGTTTTCCAAGTTATTGTAGATAATAACTTCTGAATATTTTTCCACTGTATAATAATGGTAGATGCTTTTCAGATGGTAGTAGCTGTATTTTTATACCTACTACCTGATTCCTAAGCCAAAGCCAATTTTTAGGTACCCAAATCTATATTTTTAGGATAGTTACTATAAAAAAGTCAAAAATAGTAGTGGTTTAAATAAAATGGTCTCTTTTTATGTAAAAAACAGGTTAAGCAGAACTGGGTTAATACAGCAGCTCCATGATATTGGGAACCCAGGTTCCTATTACCTTGCTGCTTCACTCTCTCTCATCAGAGAAGGCTATGACTTACTTAAAGTACACTGAAGAAAATGCCCATTTTCCACAAACTTTTCTTTGACTTAGACTGTGATAAATACAAAGCCTTTTTTCTCTCCTGCCTCTTTCATTTTTTCTTTCCTACCTTCTCTTTCCCACATTTGCATCTAACAAACACCTATAAAGTACCATATCTGTGCTAGGACGTTCATTTACTATTCTACTTAAGCCATACAGCAATCATGTAAGACTTAGAGAAATTTGCTGGATGAGTGCAAGATCATATCAGTAACTTATACAACCACACTGTCATTCCAATTATAATATTTTCCCACTACATTTTGTTAGTGGCTTGTTAGAAACTTCCAGGAAGGTCCTTATCTCTATATAAACCTAAAACAGGCAATATTCCTGACTACATAGATTTCTGTGAGAATATAAAACATTGCAATCCAGTTGCTAGATCAGTGTAGCCAGGTTAAAGAGCAATTCAAATCACACAGTAGGTATAGCATGCTGTCAAATGGATGCATTCTTTCTGTCTTTGTGGCAGAACATCCAACTGAACTGGGCACAAAATTCACCAATCTCTTTGCACCAAAGTAGGGCCAATAAAGCAGAATTCTCCTGTATACTTGCTATGGTTTAGATATGAGTTGTCCACAAAAGCTCAGATAAGAGTCAATGCTAAAGGATTTAGAGGCAAAATGATCGGGTTAATGAGAGCCTTAACCTAATCAGTGCATTGCCTGGTAACTGTAGGCAGATAGGGTGTGGCAGGAGGAGGTGGATCATTGGGGGCGTGTCTTTGGGGTTTATATTTTGTCCTTGTTGGGTAAAACACACTCTCTCTCTCTCCCTCTCTCTCTCTATCTCTCTATCTCTCTTTCTCTCTCTCTCCCCCCCTCCTTCCCTCTCTCCCCTTCCTGGTGCCTTGTTCCCTGCTGCTTTCCTCCACCACAACCTTCCACCATAATATTCTGCCCTTCCTCAAGCCTCAAGGAATGGAGCCAGCCATGTAGGGACTGATGAAATTGTGAGTCCCCAAATAAACCTCTCCTTCTCTAATTGTTCTTATTAGGTCTTTGGGGCACACCAGTAAAAAAACTGACTAAAACAACACCACATAGAAAATATCCTTAAAGGAAAGGGATAGGATTTTCCTTTACTACTTTTGCAAGTTGGAATGTAAAGGTGATATTGGAACCCTATTAATAAGTTGAATTGTTTTAATCTTGCCCAAAAAAGATATGTTGAAGTCCTAACCCCTACTGCCTATAATTGTGACCTTATTTGGAAACAAGTCTTTACCGATTTAGTCAAGTTAAAACAATGTCATTAAGATGGGCCTTAATCCAATGTGACTAGAAACGTAAAAAGAGGAAATTTTAAACACACACACACACACACACACACACACACAAGAGAGCATGCCATGTGAAGATACACAGACGCATAGAAGGGAGAAGATGTAGAGACACCACAGAAAGAAGATGGTCATGTGATGACAGAGGTAGAAATCAAAATGACATATCTATAAGCCAAAGAACAACAAGGAATGCCAGCAAACAGGACCTAAAATCTACAATCTTTTATGTCCTTCCAAAAAATCATGACTATTCTAATACATTGATTTTGGACTCATCACCACCTTAGGAATCTAACAGAACCCAAGCATCCATCTTGGATCAGGAGATGGCTTGCTATGGATGTCAGAGCACAAGACAGAAGAAGCCTGGAGCCTTGATGACTTCATAGAACAGAGTTCTGGGATACTTACCTGTCTGTGGAGTTTTATATGACATAGTTTGAATCCCAAAGCAACTGTTTCTTGAAGTTTCTATTACAGATGTACCTAATTCTAGTACAAGCCATATACCTCTCCTTCTATGAGATACTGCAAATGGCTATGGTTCCTAAACTATACTGCACTGAATATTCCGGTTCTCCACTTATTTTTCTCAGTGGAAATTGTTGGAAATATAATTTAGCTAATTACATGTTCTCTGCTTTCCAAGGAAGACAGTAAAATTAAGGTGCTTCTTCAGGATTTCTAGGAACCAGTGGCAAATGCCTCCAGGACTGAAACCATAGGTTATTAGGATTCAAAATGATAATAGCATAAGGCACAATAGGTAAAAGCAGAGACTATGTCATCCAATAGTCCTGGAATCCAATTTCAACTCTACCACTTAATAGCTAGCTGAGTGGTATTAAAGATTTCTATGTATAAAATAGATGATAAAGGGGGCATGTTAATACGTTGCTTACCTGAGGATGAAGAGTGTGAATAAAAAAAAAATGCTAATGACCTTAGAGGATTGTTGAGGACATCACAGGAGAAATACACATAAAATGCTTAATACCATTCTAGATACTGGAAGTAACGCCTCTCCATCTCAAGGATTTCTTTCTTTTTTTTTTTTTTCTGTTTTCTTTTTTTTTTTTTTTTTTTTTTTTTTTTTTTTTTTTTTTTTTTTTTTGGCCCATGTATTTCCATTTCCATGAATGACCTCTTAACATCATCAGACTCCAACAAAAATATACCTTTGTCTGCTTAATTTATATTCACCACTTTAATCTCAGCCCAGAGATTATTTCTTCAGCAAATCTCATCTTCAGTTCCCCCTACAACTAAGCTACAACTAAGTCTAACATCATTTTATTATGCTTAATCATAGCTCTTGGTAAAATTTGACTTAGCAAAATTATTTGTGTTATCATTTGCTTGATTTCTACCCTCCCTTCTTGGCTAGCACTATTTATAGTGTGGTATGCTGACCAATGCTGGTCTATAAACTATTACTCATCTGCCAGGAGATAAATACAAAGACTAAGATTGGGTATTTAAGATTATATGCAGAAATTTGACACAATAATCTAGGCTTGCATGTTGCATATTCCATAGTTTGTTTTGTTTTTCTAATAATTCATTTTTATTATCATCTATAAAAGTGTCTTCTCATTATAAATGTTTTAAAACTAATATTTAATTACAGATATCTTGAGACATATTCCTGGAATGGACATAAGAACACTTTTCTGTAAAAGGTAAAATAGTAAATAGTTTGGGCTTTGCAGGCTACATAGTCTCTGTTTTGTAACCATTTAACTCTACACCTTATAGCATAAAAGCAGCCATAGACAATACATAAATGAATAGATATGGCCATGTTTCAATAAAACTTTATATTCAGAAACAGATGATGGGTTAGAGTTGACCAAAAAGCTATGATTTGCCAATACCTGTCATAGGCCACAAACTCCAAGGAGGAGCAGTTATCTCATATTTTATTTTTAAGTTTTCCCAGTGCCTAAGGAAATAGTATCATGTTAGAAGCCTGGGAAAATGTGTTCATTGGAGAAAGCCATTCCCCCCACATGTTCCCTCTTCAAAGGGCCTGTTTCATCATCATGAGAAAATAAGGTTGTATGCAATCTTCAAATTAAATATTTTGTTAAACTAAAAAAAAAAAAATTTGATGCCTCCTAAGATCAGATTCAAAATTGTTTGGCCTACATATAAACTCCTTCATCCTTTGCCTTCCTAGAAGTCACATTGTGCCAAAAACCCTTCCAAATTAGTACTATTCCTAAAATCACAATAGGCCATCCACTGTTTTCCTCAACATACCTTGTGCTTCCACAGCTCAGTCTTTGCTCCAGTTATTCCTGCCCTACAATACCTTTCTTTTCCTCTCCATCCCACACATTCATACCCTTAATGACCTCATTCAAACACCACTTACTCTGTTTAAGCTTCATTACTCACGTATCCAGATAGACAGTTTATCTCTCATCCCACTGTGCTTTACCATTATATTGTAGCCTAATTAATTTTTTGTATGTCTGCCTTTGTGCTGAGATAGAGAGCTCCTTGAAAACTGCTTTTAATATTCTGGTATTTAAAGCAGAATTGGCAAAAATGCAAAACGCCCATGATGCTACATTTATAGCAATGACAGCAGTACTTTGTGCTGTATTCTACCTTGCTACACTAATGTTTTCCTTCTGCATTTATCCCTCCACAGCTAGTCCTTCTATTTTGCTACTCTAGGACCCAGGCATAGGAGAAAACAACCCTATGCAAGGTTGATAAGCTTATCTGTAAGAAAAGGAAGGGCCCAATATGGTATACCCAAACCCAGAGAGGACCCATTCAATCCCATTTGCATTTTCAAGAATATATGACCAGTATGTTTTATTTGTCAATATACATTTAACTTAGCAATATAATGTATTTTAGTTACCACACTCCAAATCTGATGAACTTCATTAGAAAGCAAAACAATCTATTTTTTCTTTATTAACAAGTGTTTTGCCAACTGAAATTTGTCATATGTTAGTTATATCCAATTTCTTGCTCCTTCAAAATAATATTCACAAATGAACTAAATAGAGTTTGGAATCTCAGGGTAGAGAACTCAACAGAGGATTACCTACCTTTCTTCCTTCTCTATCTCTATCTCCTTATCTCTGATTCTCTCTTTTACAGTCAGCTTTTTTCATTGCTGTGACCAAAGACCTAACAAGAACAATTAAAGGAATAAAAATTTAATTTGGGGCTCACAGTTTCAGAGGTCTTGGTTCATAGATGGCCAACTTCATCGCTCTGGACCTGAGGTGAGGTAGAGTATCATGGCAGAATACTGTGAAGAAGAAAACAGCTCAGAACATAACAATCAGGAAGCAGAGAGCTCCACTCACCAAGGACAAAATACATACCCTAAAGACACAATCCCAGTGACTGCCCTCCTCCAGCCATACCCTACCTGCCTACAGTTACCATCCAATTAATCCATATCAGTGCATTAAGCCATTGATTAGGTTACACCTCTCATAACCTAATCATTTCGCCTCTGAATGTTCTTGCATTGTCTCACATGTGAGCTTTTGAGGGACACCTCATAGCCAAACCATAGTATCTTCCTTTCTCTCTTTCTCCTTCTCTCCCCACCCCCCTTTCTTCCTTCCTTCCTCTTTACTTTGTGGTCTCTATGAAAGAGTTTAACGGCATAATTCAAGTATTCTTTTAAATCTATGTGAGACTACATGAAACACATCCAAAAGTTGTTATCACCAAAATGAAATAGTTGGAATGTTTCCATTAAATAAGTTTCCTTCTGAACTTGAACTTTCAACACTGCATTTCACAATAAATTTTGAATAAGTAGACTCATTCTTCCCAAGGTATTTCTCACTTAAAACATTTATCATGGTAAAAGTTTTCATTCTGTGAATCAATCTGGCCCCTCTCACACAAAATCACAATGGTGACAACCGATACTCATTTTCAAATGGACATGCTTATTGAACAACTATTTCCAGAACAAGATACAATATTCGACATGAGAAAAGAACAAAAATCTTAATATATTTTGAGATAAGTTCCAGTTCACAGAGGGGGTCAGAGATTGTGATAAGGATTAGGTTCTGATCATAGACTCATCCATGAGATTGAAGCAAATATTCAGACCCAACGCAGCCAACATGTTCTAGGAGAAAGCCCATGGAGAGGGTAGTACTCAGTATCTGGAATACTGTAATCAATAATGTTGGTGGGTAGCCCAGGAAAGTTTCCTTTGGGTACACTTACAAGAAACAGGAACAATCTTAATAATGAGATGCCTAGTGACTATAGTCTAGTCCCCAGGAGCTCACAGAAAAGTGAACAGAGTGTATTCAGTCAGTATGAAGTTGGACAATTGATGCAGTCATAGTCTAAGTCTCTAATATCAAGTAAGAGTAGGGAAAAGAGCCAATTTTTCAGGAACAGATAGACAAGTTACATACGGTGACTCAGGCTCCAGGTATCAAGATGGCACAGGTGGAATGAGACAGACATCATTACCCTATGTACATGTATGATTACACAAATGGTATGAATCTACATCATGCACAACCATAGAAATGAAAAGTCGTACCCCATTTGTGTACAATGAATCAAAATGAAGTCTGTAAAAATTAAATAAATAAATAAATATAACTGAGGAACAGAGTCAGTGACAAATATAGAAGCAAAAGTCATGAAACTGTACCACAGAATTCTTTATATTACTCTTGCTTCTCCTTAATAATGGCCCTGAGGGCTAGGGTGAAGTTGAGTACACCTTGGAGTTCAAGTGCAATTAGCAGTGCGGAGGAAAATCCTGCAAAACTCAATAAACTGTATTAAGAATTGGTCCCTATTCTGTGACTTACACTGCAAGAGGGAGAAGGGAGAAGGTATGTGCTACCCAAGAGGAAACAGAGTTATTGTTTCACCAGAGGAAGATTTCATGGAAATTGAGCTGGCAAGAAAAGCTGTGAGTTTCAACACATTGATATTATCTCATGAATAACAAGTTTAAAAACTTGATGTTATATATTCTGAGAGATTGAAGCAATAGACACATTCCAGATCATTAACTTCTGTAGGATTCTTGTGGACTTTAATGTATTGGACAAGATTAAAGCCTTCACAGTTGAAGGTTCAAGTGAACTTTGGACTGATGATTGAGTATATGTATAAATGCAATAATGAACCTTGCTCTCTCTTAATTTCCCCCTCTCTGTGACTACTAAAAGCTAGAATTATAAGGCTGCAAGCATGTTTATATTAGTGTAAAACAAGGGCTTCAAGAACTTTTGACTATTCTTTCTATTTCAGCAAACTCAATTAATGACACAAGGAATCAAGACAGGAGAAAAAAATGCATATTTGTTATCAAACTCAAAGATGGCTAGATGTGGTCATTTAGCACAGAAATAGAGAATGGTTTCTTTTATGATAGCAGCCACCCTTAACCAAAATAATCTCCAAGCTTCCCATTACAGCCTTTATGGATTTCATCACTGGCAAACATCTTAAAGTTTCAGTTCTCAATCCAAAGGAATAATTTTTTTGAATTATACTTTCTTTTCTAAATATGAATTGTGACCTACAAATGAGTTATATAAATATTTCAGTGAGTTAGGACCAGAATTTTTTTAGTTATTCTTTTTAGTATAATGATCAGAGTTTTTAATTAAATAGAAGAAAACGAAATAGTACTAAGAAATAGAGAAGACAAGCAAAAAAGAAAATTGTTTTAGTTGTGTGTGTGTTTGCACATTTGCTCACCAAATCCCAATATTAAATATGACTAATAAAATTTTATGACAATTGATGAATGAATGAATTTTATTAATATAAATCAATTAATAAATATCTACACTAATACAATCATAATATCAAATGACAGGAATAACTAAATAACCAACTTTAATGATAGGAATAACTAAAAGTTAAAAGAGAAAATTGATTACCTAAATTTTCAAGTTTCAATGTTTGGAAGACAAACTTTGCTTGAGCTAAATTTCTCCAATTTTTTCATGTGAAAAAAAATCAGCAATGATTTTTATTCCAATCTCTTAAAATACTTGATTCTTTTTACTCTGTTCTATTCTTTTCCTTTTTTCTGTTCTGCCAACCACAAATCTTAGTCTTTCAATTTTATCTAATTCTAATATCAGTTATTTTCATACAGAATATTTATGACAGCCTCTTAAGGAAAAAATCTTTCTTTTCATGATAGAATGAATTCTCATTCAACAGAGAAAAATGTAAAATGAAGAAAAATCACCATAAGGCCCATTGTTTAAAGCACAGGCTGGAAATGTAGCTCAGTGACAGAGCACTTGCCTCGCATGTGCTGGGTTCAAACCCCAGCACCACAAAAAAATTAATAAATAAAATTGTCCTACTTTGGTTTTTATATGTCATCCTTTAAAAATAAATAAATAGCCAGGTGTGGTGAGAGAAAATGCAGAGGAAAGAGTACAGAAACATTTTCTCCTGCCATTTCTCTGAGTGAAAAGGCAGAAAAGAAAGAAAAATGATGCTGTTTTGGAATTACAAGCCTATCCCCAAAAGCACATGTGGCTTAAATCCATGATATCTGTATACAATCTAAAGAAATCTCTATTTCAGAATTTAGATTAAAATGAAACTGTGTTCTTGCCAGGCGTGGTGGCACACACCTGTAATCCCAGTGGCTCAGGAGGCTGACGCAAGAGGATGGTGAGTTCAAAGTCAATCTCAGCAACTTAGCAAGGCCCTAAACAACTCAGTAAGACCCTGTCTCTAAATAAAATACAAAAAAGGGCTGGGGATATTGCTCAGTGGTTAAGTGCCCCTGAGTTCAAACCCTGGTACCAAAAATAAATAAATAAATAAATAAATAAATAAATAAATAAATAAATCAAATAGTGAATATTTTTCTAAGTAGAATAAATGATCTAGAACTTCCAGCAAAAAAATAACTTATAAAAACAAGTTTGGAAATCAAAATATATAGTGTCTTCTGTTGAACTTATTTTGTATCTTTGAATAATAAGAATGATTCCTGTTAACACAGCAAATTAGGGTAGCAATGCAGTGTCAGACTTTATGTTGGTAAAAATAACCCCCAGTATTTTGGAGGGGAGTAAAGACTGAAATTCCTTTTAAACAGTGTATCAGCTACATAATTCTCTGATCTCACACCCACTTGTGCTGATCTTCCATTTTCTCTGCCCAGGAACAAAGTGAAAAGAGATCAGAAGAACAGTCTTCGAGGGAAGCAGTTTGACCCTCCATTCCTATTTTGCTTGAACATCATTTAAAGATAGAAATGAAATCCAAGCAGGGTGTGGTTACCCCGTGAGACATGAGTTTGGCCAGAGGCTGAGCATTGTTATCTCATCTGTTTTACCCACTCCCTGATCTCTCAAAGCCCCATCTCTGATTCATTCTTTCTCAACTCTGAACCTTGAACAGAAAAAGCAGCATTTCAGAACTAGGTCAGAATAACAACAATCATCTGAACCCGGAGTCCGAGCTATGAACCATAAGATTCTTCATCACCAAGCCTCTGTCTTTCCCTGTGACCTCCTCCTGCAATCCTCCCTGCCCTTTTGTAGGCCTTAGGTACATCCAGTATGCACCTGCTGCACATGCTAATCCCCCTGCCTGCAAAGCTTGTCTCTTAGGTTTCTACATGGCCTAACTCAGATCCTTGCTCTACTTCTGAACCTAAAACTTTCCTGCCCCATCACTCTATATCCGATGTACCCTGCTCTGTTTTTCTTCACAGCACTTATCCTTACTCCTAAGATTATATATGTGTTTCATTATCATCTGTTTCTCCCCACCAGAATATAAAGTCCTTAAGGACTACAATTTTGTTTTATTCACTGCTCTATCTCCCACACCTAACACAATGCTTAAAAGTAACTGTTGATTTGACCTAACCAGGAAGAAAGTCTAGGTAATGGTTGTATGGAGGTCAAAAGTGTCGAGAAGGCTAGGAATCAAATCCTTAAAGTTACATGATTGAAAGCTCAAGAATCAGCACTTTTCTCCCTTCTTTCAGTGATTTAGTGCTATTCCACCCACAGTTATAGGAATGAAATAGAAGATTCCCTGCTCTTAGCCTTTGGAGTATTTCCAAACACTGCTCACCACTACTTAACTGGAACCTCTCTCTCTCTTTCAGCGCTCCTTCTCCATCTTATTTGACTTTGAAGCCAGACTCCCTCCCTTTACCCTAGTGACTCAGCTTGGACCAGACTTGATTGTGGCAATTCCTACAATGATGCTTCTAGTTATTACTTCCGCTCTAATAACCTGTGAATAAACAGCCGGGCCCCAATTTAACCAGGCGTGGCCCAGACCTTCGGGACCCTGCTGGCCCCCGCCCCATCCCTCAAACCCAGCACCCCCTTTTCCTACCACCAGTTTCCCTGGAGAGAACAAACTCTTCACATTGGCTCCCACCATGTCTGGATATATTCTGGTTTTGTGATCTATGTGTTAGTTATGCTAACTAGTAAAAAACCTTTTAAATCAAAACAATTTCATTTTCTCAGTTGTAACTGAAAGAGTCCTGATTAGTGTAGTGACGAGCTCAGTGATTATAGGGATGGAATGCATAAGGTCTAGCTTACCTGCAAAACTAGAACATGAAACAGGACCTAGCAGAAATGCTCACTCATCTAGACTATGTCCACTTGGTAATGATTGGAGTAGCAGATGGAATTATGGACAGGCTAACAGCAACCAAGAAGTTTTTAAAAGTGAGATTAAGGAAAAAACCCTGCACTGGTTGTGACTTAACTCCAACAGACTCTGGTTCAAGACTGAAACTTCAATAAAAATATTGAGTTTGTGGTACCAGATTGAACTGAGAAGTATGGTTAAGGAAGGCAGTCAATAGCTTTATAGAATCATCTCAAGTATGTGTATAAACCAATAGCAGAAATTCACAGGATGGGTTCCCAACTCTTTCTGGGCATAAAAAATTTTAGAAAAGTTTCTGAAAACATGGATTCCTAGACTACAACCCTAAATTTCCAAATTCAAAAGCTCTAATGAGGCATAAGAATTGTTTGGTGTTTTTAATACCCCTGGGCTTGCTGAGGCAGAAGCATTTATGGTACTACCATGCCATTAATTCCTTTGGATTTTACAAAATCAGTTTGTAGGTAATGTGCGTAAACTGATCGTATTTGTCTTTCTGCTTATGAAAAGATGTGAAATATTTTTATTAGAACATTAGTTGTTTAAAAATTTTCCCAGAATATCATCTTGATATTAACTAAGTTAAAACTCCAACCATTAAAATATTTTTTGGTTTTGTGATCTTCATCTCACATACAAACTTCCTCAGATTCTCTTCATAGTTCTTGGTACTTTATTCCAGAATGTACTCAACCTGGATTTAGATTAAAGTAACATCTACTAAATGTCACTCTACTATTCACTCTGAGCACTAAATATCCCTTACTTAGCTTGACTTTTTCTGCCATAAACATGGGTTTTAGAGTCAGATGCACCTGAATTGGAATCTAGTCTCTCCTCTTTATCTGACATTGAACAAGTTACATAACC
This sequence comes from Glaucomys volans, assembly GCA_020662805.1. NCBI lineage: Eukaryota > Metazoa > Chordata > Mammalia > Rodentia > Sciuridae > Glaucomys > Glaucomys volans. Next base: position 491,927 of record JAJEJO010000604.1, on the reverse strand, counting down.
ATGCCCTTAGTCTTGATCTCCTTATTAGTAAAAATGAACTATGTGGTTTAAATAGAATTACCTGTAAAGATTGTGAATTAATGTCTTGTTCCATTAGAATTTTCATCAGAAGTTTCCTAGGAGCAAGAACTTTGTAGGATTAAAGTTGTACTTCAACCTGTAAAACAAAAAGTGATATGTTTTGAAAGAAGAAAGAAAAGAGGAAATGAAGGAAAGAGGGAAGGAAGGAATGAGGAAGAAAAGATGATTAAGTACTCAAGGTTAGTTTATGATAATTGATATTCAGTCTTTTTTCATCAAACTGGCTCTGAAATTCTTCTATGAGTGAATGTATGCATGATAATGAATACGTACCTAGCTTTTCCAAACTCACAAGAGGCCACCACTTTCCTTCATATGAACTGCTTCTTAAAGTTATCCAATCCTAATTTTTTATGGTATCTGAAAACCAGCACATCAAGCAAAACATGAGTATACATAAACTGAAGCTAGGGTTGCAATGGTATATATCAGACAAGCAATAGTTGGGATTCAGAATCTAGCAAAATCTACCTAAATGAGGTCCATAATGCAAGGACCTTCTCTGACGATATTCTTCCATATCCACAATTACCTGTAAAGACTGAACTAATGCCTTGACCCATTAGAATTTTCCAATTCCTCATATATTATGCATCCTCAATAATTATTGATTGAATAAGTTATGAATCCAGTTTTGTTCACTTGAAAGATAACCTCCACCAAAAAAATCTCTTAAGCTAAAGGTAATAGAGTTAGGTTTAGATCTAGGTCTAGAAGCAGTTCAATGTGAGGCTCACACATTATCATCAGGATGTGGTCTCTGTGTCTTCTCCTTTGGATTACTTCATTCCCAGTTCTACAGAACCTCCCTGGGCTACATCCTTTCTCAATCACAGGAAAAGGGAGGGGAGAAAAAAAAAGGAAAAGGGAGAAATCTTTCATACACATGAATTTGGGGAAGGGAGAACATATTGCATGCTTTTGTTTAGAATACATACCTCTGTTAAGCCAATCACTGGAGTTAAGGTAATATAAAGTACTGATTGTCAGCAGCTTCTTGGAGACTGATATGAGGTCAACTTCCCTGTGAACAACTGTGCTAAAGGAGAAAAGAGGGATGTCACCAAAGGAAAATCTGTTTAGGTTATTTCCTAGAAAAAGATTTAGTATTGGGATCCATAAGCAGCAAATACTCTCCACAGAGGCAGCTAGCCCAGGCCTGAGAGTGCCATATTCTATCAGAGAGTCTCCAAGAAAAGACCAGGCTTGAAGTCTTGGACCGATGGTGAAAATAAGGCTTGGGGTATAGATTGGGATCACAAAGACTTGGTTAGTCATGGACCAACATGATTAGGAACTGTTAATAAAACTAAGAAGAAGGATGAGAACTTGCATAACATTAAAATGGCACCAGCTTCAAAGCTAACTTGGTATTAAACTCTCAAATAGTTCCTTGAATAAGAAGAATAGGGTTGACTTTGATGAAGTCAAAGATGTGGTAGCATTCTAAGATGAATGAGAGGATGTGAATTTTTAACATGTTAGAGATTCATAGTGTCATGGGGACCCATTTTTTTATCCTCTTATTCTCTTCAGTCTTCAGTGTCACTTCCAGTACTGGCACTCGGCCATTAATCAAACTTTAGATTCTATTTTAAACTGTATGTTGGAAATATCTATAAAAATATGCCATGGGTGCCCCCCAATTCAACTCCCCACTTCATCTCCCACTTCTCCTTGCCTTAACCAGTACATTTTTCTCCAAATCTGATTTTCCTCCTGTCAATAGTATCTTAAACTAAGTCAGAAATCTGTCTATCATCTCAGTAGGTAGGTAGGTAGACAGAGAGACAGAATGGAATGAATATATATATATATTCCATCCACTCTTGTCCCTCACCTAATTAATCACTCAATCTTGCCTATTTTATTCCTTATACATTACCCAATTCCATCTTCTTCCCTCCAATTGTTACCCTGATCAAGGTACACAGCATCTTTTGTGTGGAGTACTTTACTTGCCCCCTAAGTGTACCTACGTAAAGATGCATTACTAAAATCCATAATCCATATATCCATATTGTTCTTCTGCATTCCTACACATTCTGTGCCTTCTTTATCCTTAACATTTGTGATATCATATTGCAATTATGGGTTTATGTTTCTGTCCCACTGATTAGATACTGACCAAATCATCCAATGTCTACATTTAAAGGCAAGACTAGATCAATAAATACTTCCTACTCTCTGCTAATCATATGCCCATACACAAAACATTGTTTCAGTGTCTCACATTGGGACCACTGTGTTAACAGTTTTGCCTTGGTACTTACAGTGCAACATATCAGATTTATTCTGAATTAGAAGTAAATTCAGAATTTAATAAATTTGAATAAAGTACAACAAATTAGAATAGAGAAAAAATTCTATTTTATTACAATCTTTTGCTGAGACTACGTGATAAAACTTTCATCAGCAATTTGCAGATGCAATGGCCTCTGGTTCTATAATATGCATATTATATCTGTGAAGATGAAAGAAAACATTCCAAACTTGGGCAGTCTCTTCCACTGTAATTATAGAGAGCCTTCTTTGCATGATCATTCTGGAGAAGATCCACAGGATCTTTGGACATCAATTGAAAAATGCACATAATAGTCTAACCTCATTTAAGTAATCAATCAGAGGTTCCAAGTAGACAAGTAGCATTATTAACCATGGGCAAACAATGAACTTTCTTCTGAATTTATGGATTAATAAACCTAGTTATACAGAATCATTTGGTTCACCTACATAAATAATGTTTGCATATGTAAGATAATGAAATTTTTAATCATGTTTCTAGGTTACCGTGTGTGTTTATCATTGTTTTGATTGTGACATATGACCTGCTTTTACAATTCAGACAAGAGACATTACATAATGTGACTATAGGTATATGCTTTATAGCAAAATTGCCTTTATGTATATATGACAGGCTCTAATTTTAATGGGATTGTTTAAAAATATATTTTGTGTGTGTGTGTTGTTAGAGATTAAACCAAGGCTTTTACCCATGCTAGGCAAGCACTCTCTCACTGAACTACAACCCCAGTCATAGTGAGATTTTTAAATATGCCACATTTTAACTCCTCTCTGCAAGAAAGAAAATTCAAAAATACAGAAACATTATTATTTTAAAAAATAAAGCTACCATTGTTCTTAAACATTATGAGATACTGTGACTCAAGTACCTTTTTAAGTAATACTTTTGTCCTTCTTTTCAAAAAGTTAAGTGTCATCTTAGAGAATGTTTATCTTGTAAAACTCTAATAAATTACTTCCAATAAAAAACTTGGAAGTGATACTGATGAATTTGCTCAGACACAATCTTGGTGTTGTATGATGAAAAGATTCTAGATGACAGATGCTTTACAGAAACCAGTGATCTAAAATTTACCCAGATTTGGGGGCAAAAGAGGGGAAAGAAATGTAAAATGCACAGTTTAGAGATAATGTTATTCTCAGAGATATATTTTGGAAGTAACCAAACATGGAAATTTTCAGAAGCAACCAAATTGTCAAGTCATTTCAGAAGACAAAAGGCTTGCCATTAAAAATAATACAAAGTCCTGTTTTCATAGAGAATGGTATTAAGCTGTTAAGTGTTGTATACACTTTTGTGTGTGTTATGTTTAAATTTAAAAAGCTTGCTTTGAAAGTGCACAACCTCTAACACATTTAACAGGCACCTGAGATGATGACAATTCTAAACTATTCATAACGAAGCAAAAAACTCACTATTTGCATCTTTTTCTCAGCCTAAATTTTTTTAAATTTTTTTTTTTAGTTTTTGATGGACTTTTATTTTTATTTACTTATATGTGGTGCTAAGAATCGAACCCATTGTCTCACACATGCTAGGTGAGTACTCCACCACTGAGCCACAACCTCAGCCCTGAATCTCTTTAATTCATCAAAATAAGCTCATTCATTCATAGCAAGGACTGCTTATTTCTAATGATCATCCATATTGTGTTGCATGCTTGAGAAGTCAAATGAAGATAAGAATTATAAAGGCACAATCTCTGTCACTTTCAAATGGCATGCTCTAATAGGTCCTGGAAACGAATTAACGTTTACACATACTTTACTAGACATTTAGCACTGGGTCGAAGATATATTACAGCTTAATCTGTAAAGACACAGACCTTAGACTTTGAGATAAGCAATAGTACAGTAACTTTAACACATAAAATATTACTCAGTACATCTGTGTGTGGGTGAGAGCGGTGGGGAGGGGCCAGCTTTCTGCCCCCACTATGAGTCAGTGGTATTGGGTCAGTTAATTAACATTTCTATCTCATTCATTCTGTGGAATCATGTTCATAATGCAATAGGTGTAAGTGCTGATATTGGTGAAGTTTTCACCCCAAATGCAGATTTTATTAGTTTTCCCCTTAATATATTCAACAAATACTGAATAATAATGAGTCTTTTCTTCACTCATTTTTTACAAAAGCATGTGATTATCTACATCTGACATTCAGTCCTCTAAAGTCAGAGAAAGATGAAAATATGACAATGGGGGTTAAGATGAAGAGTCACAAGCTGGTAGATCCTAGAACAGATCATATTCAGCAGGTATATTTTATTTGACAAAGTGTTTTCATGAATTACTTAATTCCTAGTATTGAATATTGTATTTTACAAATCTAGATTTGGAAATTATCCTAATAGTCAAACATCTGAAAATATTAGACTCACATAACTTTATGAACTGAACTGAGTACTACTACTTCCTTTAGATGGGGTGTAAATCCTTCAGGTGGAAGACATCTCTATGCTATCCACAGTTGACTTTATCATTTCTATTACCTGTCTATTACCTGCAGACATTTCAGGTTGCAATCCCTGGTTTTCATACAAAGTATAATTTAATTATCTGTTAAACTAGTTAAATAAATTTTATTTTCTGTGTTTCCCTCCTTTCCTGTTGTAGTAGATATTGACACCTTAGCTAAGACATTTGATTTATTGCTTTCAAAAGAATTCTTAAATGCCTTATGACTCTTTGAACAAAAAGAAAGCAAAATCATTTTCATTGGTTGTTTTAAAACTAGAAAATGAAATCTTTCTACTCAATAGATTATACTGTTTTTTAAAATATATTTTTGTAGATTCATATTTTCATATAATTACTTACTCCTGTACAAGTCTTAATGATAGCTGATAAATAACGTTGTCCTCATATATGAAATATGGCATATTTCCATGGACATAGACCAAGGTTAAGGTACTCATCACAAACTTACAGACATACTTAAGTGTGTATGATATTCTGTCTTTATGTCTTTAAAAGTGATTTTTAAAGTGATCTCTCTGAGTTTTTCTTGAGGCACCCACAAAGGTTTTGGTGTTAAATGATGGGGACATACAAAGAAAACTTTTCAAAACTGATATTCAGTAACTTATTAGCATTTAATTTATGTCTCCTCATAAGAATTTACCTCCAATTTCTTTTTAAAAAAATGTCTTCAAGATCTATTTAATGTGCATAGAAGGAAAGTTACATGCTTACATGTTGATATAAATATTTAAATGAATTTTACCAAATGAAACGTTTTACAAGTTATATACAAAATTATCATAGTTATATGTTACACATTGCTAACTTTCCTTGAGAAATGATTATGTTTTTTCTTCAAAAAGATAAAATTGCTTTTTAAAATCTCTATATCAAAGAAAGCTATGGGAAAGAATTACAGAAATATACCATTTATTATTTTCTGCCCAGGAATAGGAATAAACATGTAAGACTCAGTCCTTCCCCAATTCCCTATTCCATGTATCTGATGCTTTGGATTGTGATGTAGGATATAAACTGTGGCTAGAAAAGAGGAATCATTTATCCATTCTCTGTAAGGAACTGAATCTTCTGATTTAGAACTCTAACCAGCTGAGACAACAGGCTAAGGGCAGCTAATGCTATTTACACAGTTTATGCATAATTTAAAAATTTCCCTTCAAACTAGATCATCACAGTATGCATGTCATCTCTCCCACCATTTTTCAATGCTCTATATTAACTCTTCATTTTCATTGTAGAATAGAATGAGGTTTCTTTTATACTCTGATTTTGAAAACTTACTGTCTTCCACCACATCAGGATCTATACTTTTCCACAAATACATATGTATATTTAGCTTACATGACATTGGTTAACATGGTTCACTCACTCTTTTTTGTTATGGTTTGTTATAAATTAATGAGATTCACTGCTTCACAGTCCCTAGTAATCCTACTTTCAGGTCAACTCTTTTTTCCCCACATATGAGAGAAAAAAAATGCAATATTTGCCTTTCTGTGTCTGGCTTTTTTCGGTAAACACAATGTCTTCCAGTTCCATCCATTCTGCTGCAAATGACGGGATTTCACTCTTCAGATTGAACAATATTTCATTGTGTATGTATTCCAGATTTCCTTATCTATTCATCTACTGATAGCACCCACTCCTACCTACACACCTTAACCTAGGAACACACAGTGGGAAAGATGGAAGACAGATTATCAGAAGTGCCTGTTACAGCATTTTGTGTAAACACTGTCTCCCTTTGTATCATATCACTGCCCAACGGGGTTCTTATATTATTTCTTTATGGATCATTGTACACAAAGGATATGTAAAAATGCTTGCTAACTTAGTGTGGAAATTTAGGAAATCCTGTGACTCAGAGGCTTCCAAATTTTAATGTACAAAAGAAATCATGTGGACAGTTTTAAAAACAGATTTCTGATCTACAGTTCTAATTTCTGATTCAGAAAGTTAGTTGGCACCGCAAAATTTGCATTTTTAACCAGTTTCTAGATGATGCTGATTCTGCAAATCTTTGCACGTTGAGAACTACTGGTTTAAACCAAAAGGGGAAATTATTGTAAGATATAAGGTACTCAAGAAAGTAACCATTTTTCCTTACCTTTATCTGAGTCCTTGTGCCCAATATAAGGAAATGTTATTAAGATTTACCATGAATGTAGCAAGATGTAAAATAAGTTGATTTATTCAAGCTACACAAGAAAATCTATTTAGTTATTATTTCACAATAATAACTGTGCCAATCAGTAGGGGAAGACAATGACAGTTTTAAAAGAGAGGGAACTGGAGGGTGTTTCTGGGAGCAGCAAGGGTAGAGTTACTAGTGGCAAGAACAGGGTCGTTCTGCTCCAAAGAAATACTGTCCAAAGGGCTGGGGTTGTGGCTCAGTGGTAAAGCACTTGCCTCACATGTGTGAGGTGCTGGGTTTGAGTCTCAACACTACAAATAAGTAAAAATAAAGATCCATTAACAACTAAAAATATATTTTTTAAAAAATGCTGTCTGGAGCTCCACTAGGGCAAGTTCAAATCTTTCCTTCTGAAAAACAAGATATAGCTGCTCTGCCATCTCCCTGATTCCCTACTCTCCAAATGGAGGAAAGTCCTTAGTTGAAGCTGTCCATTTTGTGGGGAAGAAATGAATTACATGCTTCTCTACTATTTTGTCTAGACTTAAATATAATTTAATAAAGATGATATTTAATGCATTCTCTAAGTCTAAAATGCCATAGCAATGTAATCACATCGACAAGAAAGGATCCTGTTAGAAGTCTGAAAAAGAACATTTTAAAACATCAGGTTACAAATTAATTTGCTTCTGTTGCAAAGTAGGCAAGTGCACATGCAATGAGAATTTAATGTAGGAAGCAGCAAAAGGGGATCAGTGGAATCAAGCATTCAAAATGCCCGTATTTAGACAAGAACAGTTTCTTCTCTTGTTTAGGGAAAAGTCTCCAATTCCATGTAGAGCTCAATGTTTCTCAAATTTAGACCACTTTTTCATGTTGAAATTGGAGTTGTTTTCCTGTAATAACATAAGAATATTTCTTTAAAGTTTAATATAATGCCAATACCAGCAACATCAGTCTATTGTCCTCAGGAAGGAATAAGTCTTTCAATAATTAAGGGAACAACACTTTCTTACACCTCTACTTTCAAAATTAAAAGGCCATCCAGTCTTTCCTAAACTCTTTGCTGGGCACTGGCAAAAAACTGCCTTTTGGCAATTTGACCTGTCTCTTCCTGGTGCTATTCAACTATTATCCTCATTTAATTCTTATCCTCCTTCTTCCTGTAAACTTAGAGTTGAGGTAAAGAGCTTGATTAGATTGTTGAACATTTTTGGCAAAAACACTCCATACAGATACTATAATTGAGCGACTACCACGTACTTTGAACTTGTTTGCCACTGACATGATCAGATGTCTTCATGGTAATGATCAGATTTTTTTCCCCTTTGCAATTAACTGCTAATCTCTCGGGGAGGAGGGTGGACTTGGACATCAGCTTCTCATCTAAAGATTTTGTTTTCTATTGATAATCTTCGCCTGAATTACTTATTTCATTAGAGTTTCCAAAACAATGACTTTTATAATCCTATTATTTATTATTTCTTCCGTATTAATGAGCTGACATTACTTTGTTAAAAAAAAAAAGCTTTTCCACATTAATGGGTTTTAACAGTTCTTTCAAAATACGACATGATAAAAAATTTCTTTTCTATATCTCCAGAATAAAATGCTAATATAAATATCACTTCTGTTTATAGCAAATGAGTTTCTCTTGTTCTTTCTCTTCCCTCAGAACTCATTGATTTTTTTGTTTATCTGTGTTTTATGATCATTTAATTTTTCTATCGCGATGTTTTATTTGTTTCAAACTTGGTCAAATGGAGACTGCTTGAAGCTGGCTCCTGTGTTTGAAGTCTTTCCTGTTTTCTGGCACAAGATATTAAGGGCACTATTTTTACCCAACTGCCTCAGGCTTGGGATCAGCCAATAAAGGAAACCTGGGAATTTAATAACCAAGATCTCAGAAGTACACAAGTGTCATTGTTCTAGGCCCTCAGACTCTTTCAGTAAAGACATATAGACATAATGAATTCATATGGGTGTTTATAATTCAAATTTAACATTACACAGATTTTTTGTTAAATTCTTTAATTTAATACTTATGAGTCCTTTTCTTACACTGGAAATCATGTCTCCTAAAACATTTTTCCAAAAATATATAATAATGATTTTAAGGTTATAATATCAATATTACTGCTAATAATAATAAGGTCAAGTGATGTTTACTTTCTTTGTAGATCATTTAGTCCCTAGATTACATCTCACTAAGGATGCTCAGTGTATTACATTCGAAATTCTAGAAATAAATGGTTGTTCTCTGTGTGGTTATGTTTACAACTTGATATACAGTAAGGCTTATTTGCTTCTGTTTTCAATTTTAGGTTAATTTAAATTAATCTTGTGTGGTTTAGTATGCAAAATATTTTCATGATACAAAATCAAAACTAAAGACATACTTGTGTTTCTAGGTCTCATGTCACTCTAGAAAGTGCTAGAGACAGTTCATCTGCTCACAGTTTGTTCTAGTCTCCCTGTGATTTCCTGGCTCTAGAACTGTCCCTCTTATTTATATTACATATGTGATCTGATAGGCACTTCGGTTTACCATGATTTACCTCAAATTTGAAACCGAGAAAATAACTGTATCCAGCTAACAGAATTGTGAGAAATCATTAATTTCTTTCATGCAGAGGATTTGGAACAGTGCCTCCACAAATGCTACTGTTACTGGGGTCAGTTTGTAGAGTGTATTGAAACCCCAAAACTGATGAGTTAGAGTTCTGAGACTATGACAATAGCATAACAAAACTTCCAAGTTTGGGTGTAGCATCAAGCTTAATGCTTTATGAATAAATATATACCTGGGAAGGCCTTTTCCAGATGCAGGCCTGAAGACCTGGAAAAGACAACCTGGAGTTGTCTTAAGAAGCACATTATTAATTCCAGTTCTATCTATTCATAAGAATGATGTGCCTGCCTGTTCATCATATGTTATCCTATTTAATCTAGCCACTTCTCCCCTCACAGCTATGTTTGATCCAGTCTCCATTTGCTCAGTGATCACATTCCTGCTTTCTCTTCCTCATAGAATTTTTGGACCACCTCTCCCATTGGCTCAAAACCATTTTGACATGAACTTTAAGAATCCTGAGAAAATGGTTCATTCATTTCTATGTTTTGAGCCCCAAGGTCTCAATCTAGAATAGGAGACACTCTATAAATGTTGCTCAAATTGAATAGAATTAAATATAATATACCCTAAACAATTGGAAATTTGGTAGCCAATTCCTTCTAGCCTCAATTTCCACAAATTAGAACTTCTGATAATCAGTGTGTGTACCCATGTGAAATTAAGTCACTATGCTATGACATGAGTTGCCAGATACAACAAATAAAACACAGGACACCCAGTTAAATGAGAATTTCAGATAAATGACAAATGTGTTTTAGATAAGCAAAAGCTGACTAAAACAAAAAAGTGACAAATCAATATACAAACGTATAACCTAAACCTGAAAAATCAGGAAATAGTAATGTAAGTTTATTATGAAGATATAAAGTTTGATACCCAAGGAGTTAACTGAAAGAATTTAAAATAGTTACCTCCAGTCTGGCAATTATAATAATACAAGCAAGCAATAATGAATAAGGATCCTAAAATGATAGCAAAGGGGGTATGAAACAAGGAATGAAACTGATATGGTTTGGATTTTAAATGCTCCCCAAAAGCTCATGTATTGATGGCTTAGTCCCTAGTACAGCAATATTCAGGGGTGGGATCTTTGGTAGGTGATTGCATCATGGGTCTCTGACTTCATGAACTGATTAATCCATTTTTTGATTCATAGATTAATGGGTTTGAGGAAGGACTTCATCAAAGTGAACTCTCTCTTTGCTTCCTGGCTGCCAGGAGTTGAGAAGTAGTCTTCTGCCATGGGCCTTCCCTTAGATGGGCTGCCTTAACACAGGCCTAAAAGCAACCAGGCCAGGTGACTAGGGACTGAAACCTCTGAAATTGCAAGACAGATATATCTTTTTAAGTTGTTTTTCTTGGATATTTTGTCATAGTCACACAGGTATATTAAGAAGTTTATATGGACAGGTATGGTGATTAATTAGAATTCCAAATCTCTGGCTTGGACATTAAACAGATAATGCTTTTCTTCACTAAGTCAGATCAAAATAAGAGGAACAGCAAATGTGAGAGTAAGAGGATATAGTATTAGCATGTTATACTTCCAATAGGTGCTTGGAGAATAGACAGATGAAAATAATAATGAATTAGGCGAATATGTGGGTCTGGGATTTAGGAATAAAACAGTCTGGAGTAACAAATATGGCTACACTACATTGTGACTGGCTTAAGGATAGGAAGATAACCATATTACTGGCATATGTATTTCCAGCATCTACCCCCAATAGTAACCTGGCATATCCACTCATGTAAGCATTGACTCCAAGAACATATATCTAGGACCAATATGTGTCAATCACAGTTCTAGGCACTGATATTTGGCAGACACTCAACAAATGCTTGCCAAATGAATTATAATGGCCACAGGCTTGGATGAAATTGCCTAGAGTGGGATTGTAAAATAAGCATAGCAATGAGATCTGAACTTCGGGGTAAACCAACATGAAGGGGCAGGCCATATAAGGAAAATGAATGAAGGGAATGAGAAGGTAATGTCACAGAAATAGCAAGAAATCCAGAAGTCAAGAAAGATCAGAATGCAAAGAGCTTCAAGAAAGAAAGAATAGTCAATAGAGGCAAATATTTGAGACTTTTAGTAAGATGTGATTGATTTGTCTCTAGGGAGATCACTGGCAATCACATAAGTTCAAGTGCTGGTCCCAGAAAGCAATTCTAGTGGAGGGGTAAAGGGAGGGAAGGAAATGGAAAACAGGAAATAGATATCATTCACCAAGAAGGAAATTTAGGAGGAAAGAGAGGAAGGGGAAGAGAACTCAGGTTTAGAAACTGGATTTCAAATACTGTGTAACATCCTGTTTCAGATTTCTGGCAGGCATCATTTGGAAAATACCCTTCTATGGGTTTTAGTTAAAACCACAAAAGTGAATGCAAAAACCCGAGGCTAAACACATGAAGCAGTAATTCTTATCTGATTTTCATCCAGTTTCTTTCTGGTCAGAAATGGACCCAGGACATTCTCTCCTGCTATCTCTGGGTTATATTCTCTGTTCCCAGTTAAAAATGACTATCAAACAGAACAAAAATAAGCAAGCAAAATAAACAAAAAGAAACAAAGGTTGAGAAACTCCATTAGATCCACAAACAGTATTCCTCAAACTACACTGTACATATGAATCACCAGAGATTCTTGTCAAAATACTTATGCAGATTCAGTAGGCCTGGGTAAAGTCTGTGAATTCTGTATTCTCTCAGGGCCCCAGGTAGTATAACATTGCTGGTCTTTGGACCACACTGAGCAACAAAGGCCTTTCTTTCGTGGTTTCTAGTTTATTAAAGAAAAAAAAAAAGCAATAATGGTGATGATGATTTGTGATCTTAGATCACTATATTAGTTTCTTCGTCATTGTAACCAAGAGACCTGACAAGAACAATTAGAGGGGGAAAAGTTTATTTGACACTCATGGTTTCAGAAGTCTCAGTTCATAGACAGCCAACTCCATTGCTCCTGGTCTGAGGTGAGACAGAACATCATGATGAAAGAGTGTGACAGATGAAAGCAACTCAGGGCATGGTAATAAGGAAACAGTACTTCACTCACCAGGGACAAAATATGAATCCCAATGGTACACCCCCAGTACCTCCTCCAACCATTCCCTACCTGCCTACACTTATGCCCAGTTATGTGTTGATTAGATTAAACATCTCATAACCTGATCATTTCACCTCAACTTTTTTTCATTATCTTACACATAAGCTTTTGGGGAACACCTCATCTCTAAATCATAACTAAAACAGTTTAATATTTGGCTCCTATGACAGATTAATCTTTCCAGATACTCAAATAATATCATAAGAATTTGGTTTTCAAAAAGTTGGTTCTTTGAAAAAAACAATAAATTTTATAAACACTTGGCCAAGTTAACAAAGAGAAAAACTCAACTTACTAAAATTGGCAATGAAAAAGGAAATATCACAACAGACGCTACTGAAATACAGAAAAAAATCAGAAACTATTTTGAAAATGTATACTCTAATAAAATAGAAAATCTTGAAGATATTGACAAATTTCTAGAGATATGCGACCTACCCAATGTGAATCAGGAGGACACAGAAAAATTAAACAGATGAATTTCAAGCAATGAAACTGGAGATGCCATCAAAAGCCTATCAACAACAACAACAACAAAATCCCAAAACCAGACAGATTCTCAGCTGAGTACTACCAGACCTTCAAATAAGTACTAATACCAAACCTCCTCAAATTATTCCATGAAATAGGAAAAAGAAGGGAACCCTTACAAATTCATTCTATCAAGCTAGTGTCATTGTGATACCAAAACCAAAGACACATCTAGGAAAGAAAATTTCAGACCAATATCCCTGATGAACATAGATGCAAAAATTCTTAATAAAATACTGGCAAATTGCATACAAAAACATTTTTAAAGACAGTGTACCATGATCAAGTGGGGTTCATCCCAGGGATGCAAGATTGGTTCAACAAACGGAAATCAATAAATGTCATTCATCACATCAATAGACTTAAAGACAAGAATCATATGATTATCTCAGTAGATGCAGAAAAAGCATTTGACAAAATTCAGCATCCATTAATGTTCAAAACACTAGAAATAAACTAGAGACAGTAGGAACATACCTCAACATTGTAAAAGCTGTATATGCTAAACCCAAAGCCAACATCATTCTAAATGGAGAAAAATTGAAAACATTCCCTCTGAAAACAAGACAGGGATGCCCTCTTTCACCACTTTTATTCAACATAGTCCTTGAAACTCTAGTGAGAGCAATTAAACAGAAGAAAGTAATTAAGGGGACAGGAATAGAAAAGAAGAACTCAAACTCTTCCTGTTTGCCGATGACATGATTCTGTATTTAGAAGACCCAAAAAACTTCACCAGAAAACTTCTAAAACTCATAAGTGAATTCAGCAAAGTAACAGGATATAAAATTAACACCCATAAATCAATTGCATTCCTACGCATCAGTGATGAATTAACTGAAAGAGAAATTAGGAAAACTATCCCATTCACAGTAGCCTCAAAAAAATACAATATCTGGGAATCAATTTTACAAAAGAGGTAAAAGACTTCTACAATGAAAACTACAGAACAGTAAAGGAAAAAAATGAAGAAGACCTTAGAAGATGGAAAGATCTCCCATGTTCTTGGATAGGCAGAATTAATATTGTCAAAATTGCCATACTTCCAAAAGTGCTATACAAATTTAATGCAATTCCTACTAAAATTCCAATGATGATCTTCATAGAAAGAGAAAAGGCAGTCATGAAATTCATTTGGAAAAATAAGAGGCCCAGAGTAGTCAAAGAAATCCTTAGCAAGAGGAGAAGGCACCACAATCCCAGACCTTATTTTATACTACAGAGATATACTAACAAAAATGACATGGTATTGACTCCAAAACAGACATGAAAATCAATGGTACAAAATAGAAGACACAGAGACCTACCCACAGAAATACAGTTATCTCATACTAGACAGATGTGCCGTGAGTATAGATTGGAGAAAAGATGGTGCTGGGAAAACTGGAATTCCATATGTAGCAAAATGAAATTAAACCCCTCTCACCCTGTACAAAACTCAACTCAAAGTGGATCAAGGACCTAAGCATTAGACCAGAGACCCTGCATCTACTAGAATAAAAAGTAGACTCAACCCTCCATCATGTTGGCTTAAGAACAGCAAGACTCATAATGCACAAGTAAAATCAAGAATCAATAAATGGAATGGCATCAAACTAAAAACCTTCTTCACGGCAAAGGAAACAATCAAGAATGTGAAGAGTGCCTACAGAATGGGAGAAAATCTTTGCCACCTGCACCTCAGAGAGAGCATTAATCTCTAGGATACATGAAGAACTAAAAAACAAAAAATTAACACTAAAAAGAAAAACAAATAACCCAATAAATAAATGGCAAAGGAACTGAATAGACACCTCCCAGAAGAAGAAATAAAAATCAATCAAAAAATATATGAAAAAATGTTCAGCCGGGCGTGGTGGCGCAAGCCTGTAATCTAAGCGACTTGGGAGGCTGAGTCAGGAGGATCTCGAGTTCAAAGCCAGCCTCAGCAACTTAGCAAGGCCCTAAGCAACTCAGTGAGACCCTGTCTCTAAATAAAATACAAAATAGGGCTGGGATGTGGCTCAGTGGCCGAGTGTCCCTGAGTTCAATCTCTGGTTCCAAAAAGAAAAAGAAAAAAAAAAGATAAAATGTTCAACATCTCTAGCTATTAGAGAAAGGCACATTAAAATTACACTGAGATTTCATCTTACTTTAGTCAGAATGGTAATTATCAAGAATAAAAGCAATAATAAATGTTGGTGAGGGTGTGAGAGAAAAGGTACACTCATACATTGCTGTTGGGACTGCAAATTGGTGCAACCACTATGGAAAGCATTATGGAGATTCCTCAGAAAATTTGGAATGGAACCACCATTTGACCCAATTATCCCACTCCTCAGCATATACCCAAAGGACTTAAAATTAGCACACTATAGTGACACAGCCACATCAATGTTTAGAGCAGTTCAATTCACAATAGTCAAGCTGTGGAACCAACCTAGATGCCCTTCAACAGATAAAAGGATAAAGAAAATGTGGTATATATACACAATGGAATATTACTTAGCTATAAAGAAGAATGAAATTATGGCATTTACCAGTAAATGGATGGAAGTAGAGAATATAATGCTAAGTGGAATAAGCCAGTCCCAAAAAACAAAGGCTGAATGTTCTCTCTGATATGTGGTTGTTAACACACAATGGTGGGGGAGGTGGGGAGAATAGAAGTTCACTGGATTAGGCAAAAGGGAATGAAGGAAAGGAAGGGGTGATGGGAATAGAAAAGACAGTAGAATTAATTGTACATAACTTTCCTGTGTTCATATATGAATATAAGACCAGTGTAACTCCACATCATGTACAACCACAAGAATGGGAAGTTATGCTCCATATATTTATATGTCAAAATACATTCTATTGTCATGTATCACTAAAAATAACAACTAAAAAAGTTTTAAAAGGAATTTGGTTTCTCTGTATTGTCTGACCCAATTTTTTTGTATTGGCTATATTCAGGCAGGTTTTCCCCTTACAGTGACATTGGCAGTGCTGGTTAAATGCTTCCCCAACCTCAAGTATAGAAGAAATTTGCTACTTTTTCCAGTAACTCTAATGAAAGACCCAGAAATAAATATTGTTGCCCATCCTAAGATCAATAACTATAGCTAGGAAGTAGAAAAGTTTAATTGGATACGATGAGATCATCTAACCCCGAGGCTTTGGAGTGAGCGTAACACCACCCCATGGTGCAGATACATAGATAATAAAAATACAAGATGTGTGTGGAAGGACCTAACATCATTTCCTCTCTCTTTTGATACTCCCATGTGTAATCCATGTGGTTTGAGTGGTATTAAAAGACTATCTATCTATTTTCATTATTTGAGTCAATGATTACTCCTTGAGATATGTCAAGTAATCAAAAGCAAACAACAGAGTCAAAACAGAAAAATAAAAGGAAAACCCAGAGATAACAATGCTTTAGAAGATGAAGGAAAAGATAATTTCAAGTGTTTTGGTTTGGATGTGAGGTATCCCTCAACAGCTCACATGTGAAACAGTGCAAGAAGGTTCAGAGGAGCAAGGATTGGGCTGTAAGAGTCTTAACCCACTGAGTGATTTAATACCCTGGTAGGAATTCCTCCAAGTGGTAACTGAAGTGGTAGAGTATGGCTGGAAGAGGTGGGAATCACGACGTGGCTTTGGGTATATATTTGTATCTGGAAAGTGGAGTCTCTGATTCCTGATCACAAAATGGGCTGTTTATCTCCACCATGCTCTGCCTCCGTGATGTTCAGCCTCACCTCAAACCCTGAGGAATAGAGTCAGCCTTCTATGTACTAAGACCTCTGAAACCGTGAGCCTTCAAATAAACCTTTTCTCTTACACAATTGTTCTGGTCAGATCCTTTTAGTCATAGCAGTGAAAAAGCTAACTAAAACAAAAGGGAAAGGAGTATTTAACTATATAAAATGATATAGAATAAATAAAAGTAATACTGAAAAGAGGATGTTGGATCCAGCAGGAGATCATTGATGAAATTTGTCAACAAATTATTAGTGGAGGATAAAAGTAGCATCCAAATTACAGTCATCATGGAAATAATGGTAGTACAGATTCTTCTATGAGATGAATTGACAGAGGGGAAAAAAGACAGGGACCTTGAGGTAAGAAATGGGTTTTTCATATCATTTTCAAGATGAGAAGAGACATTGGAGAATAGACATTTGAGTACAAAGAAGAAGCCAAAGGGAAAGGATGGAAACAACATGGGAAAAGGAAAAAAAAAATCACTGATACAGTAAATTCCACAAGGAAGAGGAATCATGTAATACTGACCACGGGTGGATGAGTCTAAGTTTTGAACGAGTGGCCAGGATTCCTTCATAGGAAATACTAGGGGTGAGGAAGTGGAGAAGGAGAGCCAGACGTTAAGATAGTTCACATATAAAAATGTGGTTTTGGCACCTTTGTCTAGTATGAGATAACTGTACTTATGTGGATTTGTCTCTGTGTCTTCTGTTCTGTACCATTGGTCTACCTGTCTATTTTGGTGCCAATACCATGCCGTTTTTATTACTATTGCTCTATAGTAGAGTTTAAGTTCTGGTATTGTGATACCCCCTGCATCATTCTTCCTGCCCAGAATTGCTTTGGCTATTTTTGGTCTTTTGTTCTTCCAGATGAATTTCATGATTGATTTCTCTATTTCTATGAGGAACGTCACTGGGATCTTAATTGAAATTGTGTTAAATCTGTATAGTGCCTTTGGAAGTATGGTCATTTTGACAATATTAATTCTGCCTATCCAAGAACACAGGAGTTCTTTCCATCTTCTAAGGTCTTCTTCAATTTCTTTCTTTAATGTTCTGTAGTTTTCATTGTAGAGGTCTTTCACCTCTTCTGTTAGATTGATTCCCAAGTTTTTTTGTTTTTGTTTTTGTTTTTTGAGGCTATTGTGAACAGAGTTGTTTTCCAAATTTCTCTTTCAGATGATTCATTGTTTATGAATAGAAATGCATTAGATTTATGTGTTAATTTTATATCCTGCTATTTTGCTGAATCCATTTATTAGGTCTAGAAGTTTTTTGTTTGTTTGTTTTGTTTTGTTTTGTTTTGTTTTGTTTTATGGTACTGGGGATTGAAGCCTGGGGCACTCCACCACTGAGCCACATCTCCAACCCTATTTTGTATTTTATTTAGAGACAGGGTCTCACTGAGTTACTTAGGGCCTTGCTAAATTGCTGAGGCTGGCTTTGAACTCTCGATCCTCCTGCCTCAGCCTCCCAAGCTGCTGGGATTACAGGCATGTGCCACGGCACCCGGAAAGGTCTAGAAGTTTTCTGGTGTAGTTTTTTGGATCCTCTAAATATAGAATCATGTCATTGGCAAATAGTGATAGCTTGAGTTCTTCTTTTCCTATTCATATCCCTTTAATTTCTTTAGTTTGTCTAATTGCTCTGGCTAGTATTTCAGGCATGATGTTGAATAGAAGTGGTGAAAGAGGGCATCCCATATGAAAAAAATAATTTGCTTTGTGAACAAGAAAGGAAGGTGGTGCACTGGAGGGAAGAGGACAAGAAGCACAAGAAGATAAAATGCAAGAAAAGTATTTTCAAGATGCATTGAAATTGGATGCCATATTGCAGTGGGAAGAATTCCAACCATTGCTTTCTTTTCTGAAGTTCTTCTCTCTTTTTTTTTTTTTTTTTTTTTTTTTGTGGTGCTGGGGATTGAACTCAGGGCCTTGTGCTTGTGTGGCAAGCACTATACCAACTGAGCTATATCCCCAGCCCTGCAGTTCTTCTCTTTAACCCTGGAAAAATTATGCCTTCATTCCCTTTCTTCTGCACTCTATTCATATTGCTTCTATAGCATTTGTCAACATTTACTAAAGTTATTTAATCTATTTACTCCTGCACACTGTGAATTACTGGAGAGCAGTGAAACGTTTTTTCCATATCTTTGTATTCACAGCACCCACCACAAGGCCTGACATATAATAAGCACACAAGGGATTTGTGAAGAATTAAAGAATTGAATTGAGCATCTAAATCAAAAGATCAATGTTCCTGCAATTATAATATGGGGAGAAAAGCTAATTACATGCATGGTTTCATGGGACAATAAAGGTGTATTTGGGGAGAAATCATCATTAAAGTTTTGCTTTTTTTTTTTAAGTTGTAGATGGGCACAATGCCTTTTATTTTTATTTATGTTTATGTGGTACTGAGAATTGAACCCAGTGCTTCACACATGCTAGGCAAACTCTCTATCACTGAGCCACAACTCCAGCCCCATCATTGAAGCTTGACAGCCTAATGTCGTAAAAAGTGGAAAGCAGGCTGGGGATATAGCTCAGTTGGTAGAGGGCTTGTCTTGCATGCACAAGGCCCTGGGTTCAGTCCTGGGGGGGTGAAGTAGAAAGCTTAAAAAGACAAACACCTTGTATTATGGACTGCTCAGATCATATTTATGGAGAGATAAGATTAAAAACTTTTGGGCTGGGATTGTGGCTCAGTGGCAAAGTGCTTGCCTATCACATGTGAACCACTGGGTTCAATTCTCAGCACCACATATAAGTAAATGAATAATGAATAAATAAAGGTCTATCAACATCTAAAAAAATATTTTAAAAAAAGATTAAAAGCTTTTAAAACCAAAATCATCAAATTGGTGCTTTTTACATAGCTGTATTTCCTCATGAGATAATCATCAGATTCTGGCAGATGGTCAATTTCTTATGTAATACCAGGGTTAAATGGGCAAATGAGCTTAAAAAATAAAAATGTGTTCACAATGAATAATAGAGTTGTAATCACCAAAATGTTTGTTTCATTTCTTATGACCCATCTGAAAATACTTAAAGTTCTCTGTGGATGGTCAGCTTCTCTGTTAACTCAGGAGTGCAAATTAAGAATACACGTTTTTCTGCAAGCAATTATTAATGAAGTCTGTAAGCATAGACTTCTGAATTTGTGTCCCTTTGTGATACATGTTTTCCTCTGTAGCTCAACAAGTGAAGGTTTGCTACTAAAGATTGATCAATTAGCTACCCATAGAAACGAAAGAAAGAACGAACCTTCCCTTTAAAAGTGTTGAATTATGAAATTATTTTGAATGAACTAAGAAACAACAAAGAAAATTATAAAACTGCATAATTAAAAAAAAAAAAGAATATATGTTGTTTTTAACTGCACTTTGCAAGTTGGCCACCAATGCTTACACCAGATATGATAGATGGTAGAATTTATATTTAAATAATGACATCTTTATTGGGAAAGATTAATCCAAATCGGCTGATATCAAAGAAGAAAAATTTGGTAAAACAAATTAAACTAGAATTCTCAAGGATCTTATCCAGCACAAGAAAGAAAAAGAACAGTCTAGGGAGGAAATACAGCTGTCAATGTAGAGAGGAAGAGTTGTACAGATTTAGAGTCACTAATCAGCCCAGTTCCAGCAGGTGGAACTTCCAAGTGTTTAACTATCAGACAAGGGCCTTCTCTGCTACTTTCCCTTCCAGACCATTTGAGCACTAGGACTGGAGTCAGTCCAGAATGGCAAATCAACGAGCTCACCCTCTCTCTCTTGCTTGTTTTTCTTCCATGTGACCAGATCTGAAGATCTAAAATGTGAGTTTGGTGTTAGATGGGGCTTTGGCCTAGGATCCTTTAATTCCAACAAGATAGAGAAGTGGCAGGTCCCCTAAAACTACCCTTCAGGTTATCATATTCCTCTGTAGATGGTTCAGAGTCAAAGTGCTAAGGCTGCTTTGTCTTCCTGTTGCTTCTTTTGCATATTCCTTCCACAGAGGCTTCTTGGAAGGGTGTTGAAATTGGATTTGTGTTTTGTGCCCTGGCCAAAACCTTCTCAATATAACAAAATTTTAACAAATAATGATTTTGGAATAAAAAAGAAAGAAAGAAAAGAGAATTGGAACACATTCTCATAGGCATTGGCTTGGACTACAGAATGTTAACTGAAATTAACTCTTTACAAGCTTATTTCCTCCATCAGACTATGAATTTCTTAAGGATAAGAACTGTTTGGGGTCTGCTTTATATTCCTAGGATATAACACACAGCCAGGCACATAGTAAGCACTCAAATGTTTGTTGAGAGGAACTATTTGTCTAGTGCCAGTTGTATAATTAGAATTTCTTTCATTCTTTCAGAGTGAGGAACAAAGCTGCAGTGACCAGCTACTATTTTGAGATGCTGACTATCATGGAAATTTTCCCGACCTGCTTTGTTGGGATAGCCCAGGCACAAGAGCTCCAGCCAATGTAAAAACTGTATCTTTTGTAAAACCTTGGAGCAGCAAGTGTGAAGCTATGCAAGGAATACCAAATTGGAAATGTTCTAATCTTGGCTCTACTACTTATCTACTAACTGTGGGAAAGCCACTTCATTTCTTAAGGACCTTAATTTCCTTCTCTGTCCATTCAGGGGCTTGTATTACATTATCCAAACCCCCCCATCAGCATTAACATCACATTAAATTTATCTTTGTGTTCCCAACACAATATTAGACTCACAATATGTACTTAATATTTATCAGTTAAATTAGATTGAAGTTGTCTCCAGATCTTTAAAATATTGTTTTACAGTATTTCAGTTCAAATCTAACATCATTTTCCATGTAAAGTTTAATATTAAAACTTAAATGACCATTAGGAAAAGGTTGGTTTTCCCCCCACCTTTATCCAACTTATATAAAAAACATCCACACAGTGAGAAAGTCACAATAAGTCAAACTATATTTAAAAAATCAGGGTTGACAAATTGTACCTTTGTGAGTAAAAAAAGACTAAGAGTATGAGATTTGGTGTGGAAAATGTTTTAAATTACTTGTGCATGTTGTGCAGGCATCCCAAGAAGCTTTTGATGTGCATAATAATTTATTGGCAATTGTAGGTGAAAAAGCACCAGTTTTGTTTATATAACAATGCATTTCCACAAAGAACTTACTGAAAATTCTCCTTATAGTTTACTTATAGTTATTACATGTATTTACAGATAATAAACCATCCTTAATTTTCCAAGTATGTAATTCATACTTTTCAATGATTTGGAGTTTCTTCTAACAATCAGTAAAATTAATGTGGCTTTATACATTTATCTGATTACACGCAAAAGTATACAAAGCTCTATTTTACTATGGAATAAAACTTTAAAGGTCATTGTTCACATGTTGAAAACAAACATTCCGGTATCTACACAGCATGAATTACCTGCTGGGAATTAGCCATCTTTGTGATAACTAGGAAGGACTGATATTTTTTAACTGCTTACCATTTTCAGGCACCTTGCGTTGACTTATTTAATCCTCTCAACAACTCTGAAGACTCCATTTTTTAAAATGAGAAAACTAATATTTTAAGAAGCCATTACTGCCATACTTCCAAAGATGCTGTACAAATTTAACGAAATTTCAATAAAAATTTCTATGATATTCCTCACAGAAATAGAAAAAGCAATCATGAAATTCATATGGAAGAACAAAAGACCCAGGATAGCCAAAACAATCCTGGGCAGGAAGAATGATGCAGGAGGTATCACAATACCAGACCTTAAACTCTACTATAGAGCAATAGTGATAAAAACAGCATGGTATTGGCGCCAAAAGAGACAGATAGACCAATGGTACAGAATAGAGGACCCAGAGACAAACCCACATAAGTACAGTTATCTCATACTAGACAAAGGTGCCAAAAACATACAGTGGAGAAAAGATAACCTCTTCAACAAATGGTGCTGGCAAAACTGGAAATCTATATGCAATAAAATGAAATTAAACCCCTATCTCTCACCCTGTACAAAACTTGACTCAAAATGGATCAAGGATCTAGGAATTCGACCTGAGACTCTTCACCAAATAGAAGAAATAGTAGGCCTGAATCTTCTTCATATTGGCTTAGGACCAGACTTTCTCAACAAGAAAACCACAAGAAATAAAAGGAAGAATCAATAAATGGGATGGGTGCAAACTAAAAAGCTTTCTCTCAGCAAAAGAAACAATCAAGAATGTGAAAAGAGAGCCTACAGAGTGGGAAAAAATCTTTTCCACACACACTTCAGACAGAGCACTGATCCCCAAAATTTATAAGAAACTTACAAAACTGTACACCAAAAATGCAAAGAGCCCAACCAATAAATGGGCTAAGAAACTGGGCAGACACTTCACAGAAGAGGATATACAGGCTATTAACAAATATATGAAAAAGTGCTCATCAACTCTAGTAATTAGAGAAATGCAAATTAAAACTACCCTAAGATTTCATCTAACTCCAATTAGAATGGCTATTATCAGGAATACAAGCAATAACAAGTGTTGGCGTGGATGTGGGGAAAAAGGCACACTTGTATATTGCTGGTGGAGTTGCAAATTGGTGCAGCCACTCTGGAAAGCAGTATGGAGATTCCTCAAAAAACTTGGAATGGATCCACCATTTGACCCAGCTATCCCACTCCTCAGTTTATACCCAAAGGTTTTAAAATCAGCAAAGTATAGGGATGCAGCCACATCTATGTTCATAGCTGCTCAATTCACAATAGCTAGATTGTGGAACCAACCTAGATGCCCTTCAATTGAAGAATGGATAAAGAAACTGTGGTATATATACACAATGGAATATTACTCAGCCATAAATAAGAATAAAATTATGGCATTTGCTGGTAAATGGGTGGAGTTGGAGAATATCATGCTAAGTGAAATAAGCCAAGCCCAAAAAACCAAATGCCAAATGTTTTCTCTGATCAGTGGATGCTGATACCTAACAGGGGTGGGGTGGGGGGTGGGGGGGTGGCAGGGGTTATGGGGAGGATAGGAAAGAATGGAGGAAGTATGGATGGTATGGAGGAAAATGGGACGGGAGGGGATGGGGGCAGGAAAAATAGTAGACTGAGACAGACAGTACTACCCTATGTAAATGTAAGATTATATGAACCGTGTGAATAAAAAATAAATTTTAAAAAAATGCATGGCAAAACTTAAAAAAAAATACAGTTCAATACCTTGTTTTTCTCAATGAATAACATATTAAACATTTAAGCACATTTCTTAAATGTGAAAAAAAAAAGAAGCCATTACTTACCCCACAGAAAACAGTGGAATTCTATTCCAAGATGTCAAAATACCAAAATTTCTATGTGTTTTGAACTACTATACTTTATTAACCTGGTTATATTAACTGCCTCACATAATAATTTCAAGAATTAATGAATTTGTCCAAATGTAAGTTCAACAACAATCTTTCTCTGAAATTCAACAAACTAGGCAGTCTCTCAAGGGTGAAGTGTCAATATCTTTCCAAGATTTTCAAGTTACCAAAACAGGTTTTCATTTCTAGTATGAATCTGCCACTTCCTCTGATATGTGATAACTTATCAACAGTTATAAAGAATCAATCTATGACTGATAAAGAACACTATTAATATTTAAAATTGCTATTACAGCCACCAAAACAACTGTGGTTTGGTATTTCTGCATGGCAGCTATTGACTATCAAGACTTTGATAGTTAACAGTATATTCAGTTGATGCAAAACTATACCACAAAGATTCTCAGAAGTGTCTCATGACTAGTCATTTCAAAATACTTGCAGGGAAGCTATTAGAAAGACTTCAAAAATTTGAAAATACACTTTTAGGACTGGGGATGTAGTCCAGTGGTAGAGCACTTACCTAGCAAGTGGGAGACCCTGGGTTACATCACCAGCAAAATACACACACACATGCATATACAGTAAGCTTTTACATGGCTAAAAGATTAACCATTCTAGAATAGCTAAAAATAGTTGTGTTCTTATAATCAGTCATATAGTCTGATGATCAATCAACAAGTACTTACTAATACCATGCTTAGAGCTTGAACTTCCATTATGCAATTTCATTTTTTAAATATTTTTCCTAAGAAAAGATGAGTCAAAGATATATATTGTTTCTAAAATTTGTGAAATGTTTAAAAAAAAAAAAAAGATGATTGATTAAATACAATACAGTACATGGAATGATATTCATGTACTATTGACCTGGAAAGATGTCCATGATACAAGGCTAAATATAAAGACCATTATGAAACTGTAAGTATGAAAATATCCTATTAAAATACAAAACACAACAAAACAGAAAACCTGGAAATGATAAGCAATATGACAGAATAGTAGATTCCCAGCCTGCATCCTTCCACATTAAAAACAATTAATCAAACACCCATAGATAGAAATGCCTTTGTGGGAGCTTTGGAACCCAGGTGGGAGGTTGCAAAACCCCAATAGAGTCCCCAAATGAAGAGGGCTTCTTTGAGAACCAGGACTACCCAAGGGGTAGGCTTAATGACTGTAGTCCAAGCCGTGGACCAGAAGCAACTCTGTTTCACTGTGACTTTGTTAAAGCCCCACAAGGCCACAGTCCTACCACCAGCCCCATCTACTAAATGATCACCCACTGAGGAGCATTCCTGTTTGTGCCTTCAGTAATGGTCTTCAGACCCAGGCCCTGAAGTATCCCTGAGACCCAACTTCAAACTCTCCTATATTGCAGTCCTGGAGGCAGTCCTGCCCACTCAGTGACCCCTGCTGGGACCTGGGAGGAGCCTACCCAAGAATCCAGCATGAGCAACAGCTATCCATGCCCCTTATAACAATCCTGCCATTTGCAGGCCCAACCATGGTTCCAGAAGCAGCCCTATGTCTAGCACCAGTCCTGCTTTTCACTGTCATAGAGGCAGTCCCATGACTTCAGGGACCTAGTAGAAGCAAGTCTTTAACTACTGAACTATCCTGAAAAGATTAGAAGTATTTGGATCTCAAGTGCACAGATACTGACTCAAAACTACACAGATCGTGAGGAATCAGGCAGACATGACACCAACAAAGGAAACTCATAAAGCTCGCAAAACTGACCCTAAAGAAATGGAGATTCATTAACTACCTAGCATAGAATTCAAAATAATTAAAGAAGCTCAATGAGATAAAGATAATGATTAAAAGAAATCATGATAACAATATATACACAGAATGAGAAGTGTAATAAAAGAAATAGAAACTGTAGAAAAGACCTAAACAAAAATCCTAGAGATGAAGAATATAACTGGTGAAAATTTCAATTGAGAGCTTCAACAACAGCCTCAATCATACATAACAATGAAAGACACCTCTCTTAAAATTATCCATATAGTGCCATAAAAGAGAAAGAATTAAAAAGAGAAAAGACATAGCCTTGAGAAAATCAATGTACATATTTGGGCAGTACAGGAATGAAAGAAAGAAAAAGAGGTAGAAAGCCTATTTAAAGAAAAAATGGTTGAAAACTTTCCAAATCTAGGAAAGGAAACAGACAACTTGATTCATGAAGCCCAGAAGTTTCTAAATAGATTGAACCCAAAGGGATCTATACTGACACAACATTATAATTAAACTGTTAAAAGTCAAAGACAAGGAGAATTTTTAAAGCAGCAAGAGAAAAGTTGCTCACCAAATACAACAGAGTTTCTACTAGTCTATTAGCAGAATTTTCAGCAGAAATCTTATAAATCAGAAGAGGATGGGATTATATATTCAAAGGGCTGAAACAAAAAACTATCAACCAAGAATACTCTGTCTGGGAAAACCATCCTTTAAGAAGAATTTTCCAGGACAAAAACTGAGGAAACTGACAGCACCAGACAGGCCTTATGAGAAGTGCTAACAGGAGTTCTTCAAGTTGAAATGAAAAATGTTAATTTCACTTATGAAACAATGAATCTCACTAAGAGTAAACAAACACAAACATATCATATTGTAACCCTGTAATGGTAGCAAACAAATCACTTTTGACACTGATATTTAAATTAGGAGACAAAAGTAATCAGAAAAACTATAGAAACAGAAATTCACTAGTGGAAACAAAATAGAAGTAAAACCTGACATCAGTTACATAGTGGGAGGAAGCAAAGTATAGAGCATACATATTTTATCAACCTAACACAGACTCTTATAACTATAAAATGTTTAATGTGAACCTTATGGTGACCATAAAAAATGTATACTAGGTACACAAAAGAAAAAGAGAAAAAAATCAAATTATGCCACCACGAAGAAGCATCAAACCACAAAGAAAGAAAAGAGGAACAAAAGAACTACAAAATAGGTAGAAAACAGAAAAATGGTATGAATAAGTCCTTACCTATCAATAATTACTTTAAATGTAAATGGCCTAAACCCCTCAGTGAAAAGATATATGATGGATTGAAAAAAAAAATAAAAAGGCCCCACTATACACTTTTTACAAAAGTCAAGCAATGAAATAGAAGAAGCCATCAAAAGCCTACCAACCAAGAAAAGCCTGGGACCAGATGGATTCTCAGCTGAGTTCTACAAGACCTTCAAAGAAGAACTTATACCAGTACTCCTGAAAGTATTTCATGAAATAGAAAAGGAGGGAACTCTTCCAAATTCGTTCTATAAAGATAGTATCACTCTGATACCAAAACCAGACAAAGACTCATCTAGGAAAGAAAACTTTAGACCAATATCTCTGATGAATATAGACGCAAAAATCCTTAACAAAATTCTGGCAAATAGCTTACAAAAACATATTAAGAAGATAGTGCACCATAATCAAGTGGGGTTTGTCCCAGGGATGCAAGTTTGGTTCAACATCTGGAAATCAATAAATGTAATTCATCATATCAATAGACTTAAGGTTAAGAATCATATGATTATTTCAATAAATGCAAAGAAAGCATTTGACAAAATGTAACATCCCTTCATGCTCAAAACACTAGAAAAAATAGGGATGGTAGGAATATACCTCAACATTGAAAAGGCTATTTATGCTAAGCCCACTGCCAACATCATTCTTTATGGAGAAAAACTGAAAGCATTCCCTTTAAAAACTGGAACAAGACAGGAATGCCACTACCACCACTTCCCTCAACATCGTGATTGAAATACTAGCCAGAGCAATTAGACCACAGAAATTAAAGGAATATGAATAGGAAAAGAAGAACTTAAAGGATTCTATATTTAGAGGATCCAAAAAATTTGACCAGAAAAGTTCTAGAACTAATTAATGAATTCAGCAAAATAGCAGGATATAAAATCAACTCACATAAATCTAATGCATTTATATATATAAGCGATGAATCATCTGAAAGAGAAATGAGGAAAACAGTTCCATTCGCAATAGTCTCAAAAAAAAAAACTTGGGAATCAATCTAACAAAAGAGGTGAAAGACCTGTACAATGAAAACTACAGAACATTAAAGAAAGAAATTGAGGAATATCTTAGAAGATGGAAAGACCTCCCGTGTTCTTGGATAGGCAGAATTAATATAATCAAAATGGCCATACTTCCAAAGGCACTATACAGATTTAACACAATTTCAATTAAAATCCCTGTGACATTCCTCATAGAAATAGAGCAAGCAATCATGAAATTCATCTAGAAGAACAAAAGACCCAGAACAGCCAAAGCAATCCTGGGCAGGAAGAATGATGCAGGAGGTATCATAATACCAGACCTTAAACTCTACCATAGAGCAATAGTAACAAAAACGGCATGATATTGGCACCAAAATAGACAGGTAGACCAATGGTACAGAATGGAAGATACAGAGACAAACCCACCTAAGTACAGTTATCTCATACTAGACAAAGGTGCCAAAAACATGCAATGGAGAAAAGATAGCCTCTTCAACAAATGATGCCAGGAAAACTGGAAATCCATATGCAGTAAAATGAAATTATATCCCTATCTCTCACCCTGTACAAAACTCAACTCAAAATTGATCAAGGATCTAGGAATCAAATCTGAGACCCTTCTCCAAATAGAAGAAAAAGTAGGCCCAAATCTTCATCGTGTTGGCTTAGGACCAGACTTCCTTAACATGAGTGCAAGAAATAAAAGGAAGAATCAATAAATGGGATGGATTTAAACTAAAAAGTTTTTTCTCATCAAAGAAAACAATCAATAATGTGAAAAAGAGAGCCTACAGAGTGCTTTTCCACACATACTTCAGACAGAGCACTGATCTCCAAAATTTATAAAGAACTTTAAAAACTTTACACCAAAAATACAGAGAACTCAGTCAATAAATGGGCTAAGGAACTAGGCAGGCACTTCACAGAAGAAGATATACAGAAGAAATATATGAAAAATTGATCATCATCTCTAGTAATTAGAGAAATGCAAATTAAAACCACCCTAAGATTTCATCTAACTCCAATTAGAATGGCTATTATCAAGAACACAAGCAATAATAAGTGATGGCATGGATGTGGGGAAAAAGGCACACTCACACATTGGTGGTAGAGTTGCAAATTAGTGCAGCCACTCTGGAAAGCAGTATGGAGATTCCTCAGAAAACTTGGAATGGGTCTACCATTTGACCCAGCTTTCCCACTGCTCAGTTTATACCCAAAAGACTTAAAATCAGCAAAGTACAGTGATGCAGCCACATCAATGTTCACAGCTGCCCAATTCACAATAGCTAGATTGTGGAACCAACCTAGATGCCCTTCAATAGATGAATGGATAAAGAAACTGTGGTATATATACACAATGGAATATTACTCAGCCATAAAGAAGAATAAAATTATGGCATTTGTAGGTAAATGGATGATGTTGGAGACTGTTATGCTAAGTGAGATTAGCCAATCCCAAAAATCCAAAGGTTGAATGGTCTCTCTGATAAGTGAATGATGATGCATAATGCGGGGTGGAAAGTTGGCAAAAATGGAGGAAGGATAGATAGCATAGAGGGAAGGGAGGGGTGGGGTCGGGGTGGGGAGATAATAATAACAGAATGTGTGACAGACATCATTGCCCTGTGTACATGTATGAATGCACAGATGGTGTGACTCTACTTTGTGTACAACCAGAGAAACAATAGCTGTACTCCATTTGTGTTCAATGAATCAAAATTAAATTAAAAAAAAGAAAAGAAAGAAACTGTGGTATATATACACATGGAATATTACTCTTCCATAAAGAAGAATAAAATTGTGGCATTTGCTGGTAAATGGGTGGAGTTGGAGAATATCATGCTAAATGAAATAAGCCAAGCTCAAAAAGCTAAAGGCTGAATGTTGTCTCTGATAGGTGGATGATGATACATAATGAGAGTGTGGGGGTATGGTGGGGAGGTAAGAGAAGAATGGAGGAACTTTGGATTTTGTAGAACAAAATAGGGCAGGATGGGGTGGGGAAAGGAAAGAGAGTGGACTGAGACAGACATCATTACCCTAGGTACATGTAAGATTACATGAATGGTGTGAATCTACATTGTGTACAACCATAGAAATGAAAAGTTGTACCACATTTGTGTACAAAAAAATGTAGAAAAATACTGTCATGTATAACTAAATATAAAAGATAGAAATTTCAAAAGTAAAAAAACAAAATCTCACTTCATATTCAAGAAAACCCAGGCTGAGAGTGAGGGAGTAGAGAAAGATACTCCTTGTAAATGTAGCCAAAAGAAAGAGGGGATGGCTGTATTCATATCAGACAAAATAGATTGAAGTTAAAAATCATTATAGGAGAAAATGAAAGACATTAAATAACAAAATGGTCAGTTCAGCAGGAGGACATAGCAAGTATAGCTAGAATAATTATAATTTGATGTGTAACATCAAAGCAAAAACACAGATGTATAAAGAAAACTTTGAAAGATCTGAAAGAAGACAAATAAAAGACACCCAAATTAGAAAGGAAGAATAAAAATTATCTCTGATTGCAGATGTCATGATCTTATTTGCAAAAAAGACCCCCTAAAGTCTCAACAAAATCTTAGAACAAGTAAATAAATTCAGTAGACTTATAGGATACATATTCACCAAACAAAAATCAGTGGCATTTCTGTACACAAACAATGAACTATCCAAAAGGAAATTAAGAAAATAATCTCAGTTACAATAGGAATGATGATGATAATAATAATGATAATAATAATAATACATTCACAAACCAAATATCTGATAAGGAGTTAGTATTAGAATACAAAAATAAGTCAATCCAATAGAAATAAAAGAAATAACCCAATTTAAAAATGAATTAAGGACCTGAATAGGTATTTCTAAAAAGAAGATGTAAAAAGGCAGACATATGGGAAAGGTACTCAAAATCACTAATCATCAGGGAAATGCAAATCAAAATCACAATGAAATATCACCCCACACCTGTTAGGATGGCTAGTATCAAAAAGACAAAAAATGAAGCTAAGACTATAGTTCAGTGGCAGAGCACTTGCCTAGCACAAGTGAGTCACTGGGTTCGATCCTTAGCATACATAAAAGTACAAACAAATAATAAAGGCATGCTGTCCATCTGCTACTACCAAAAAAAAAAATTTAAAGGCAAAAAAATAAATTGGTGATGATGTGGAGAAAATTCCTTATACATTGTTGGTGAGAATATAAATTGGAATATATGGACAACAGTAAGGAGGTTTCTCAAAAATTTGAAATGAAACCATCATATGATTCCCAAATCCCACTTTTGGATATAAACCCAAAGGAAATGAAATCAGCATCTCTCATATATGTGTACTCCTGTGTTCATTATAACAGTGTTCACAACAGCAAACTGAAAACAACTGAAGTGCATATCAACAGACGATACTATTTTCAAACAATTTTGAAATGATAACATATGTATAATCAAGAAAAAACTATTAAAAATGATGGGCATTTGGAGGGAGTTTAGTTTATGGCCCTTGCCCTGAGAAACTACTGCAATGTACATGTATACAGCCATTCTGAAAATAACAACATAGAGAGAATGAAATAGTATCCAGCCCTAAGAAATAATTGGGACAACGTGGATGAACCTGGAGGGAACTGCACAGACATAGAAAGACAAATGCTGTATGATGTCACCTATATGTGGTACCTAAAATAGTCAACGTGTATAAAGCACAGAATAAAATGGTAACTAAAAAACCAGAGGGTAGAAGATGGATTGAAAAGGGAGACATTGCTTAAGGGCAAAGGGTATAAGATCCAGTTATTCAAGATGAGTGAATTGTGGAAATCTAAGATACAACATGATGGCTTTAGTTAACAATACAGTTTTCTAGATTTGAAATTTACTGGGAGGTTAGTGTTCTCACCACACATACAAGATAACGATGTGAGCTGATGGACAGAGGTGATAACTTGAGTATGTTGATACTTTCACAGTATATATATATATATATATATATATATGTGACATATATATATGACATATATATATACATATATATATATGTCAAAACATCAAGTTTCGTGCCTCAAAATGTATACTTTCTATTTGTCAATTTTATCCTAATAAGAAAAAAGAATAAAATTTTTTTAAAAAACTGTGTTTGTATTTATGCATGTATTCTAAGAAAAAAAACTTTAGAAGATACTCTGTGTACCAAAATGTTAGCAGATCTATGAGTAGTAGATATATTTTCTTGTTTATATTTTTTATTATTTCCTGGCAATTTTGCAATGCTAATCAATTTATAATCAGGGAGCACAACCTATTAAAAATGACAGTGATGGGCATTTAGGGGTAGTTTTAATTTATGGTCCACGCCCTGAAAAATGATTGCAATGTACATATATGCAGCACTTTTGACAATAATTTGTTATGTGTGATGCGATCACAGTTGCAAACTACATTGCCAGTGAATCAATTAATCATAAGCATTTGTCCAGCATTCACAGTGTAAGGAATATGATGCTTCATAATGCAGAAGATAGAAGAAATTGAATCTGCTGTAAAGGCTCTTAAAAATACCTGGAGAAGAAAAACACACCCATTCAATCTATGCCTGCTAGTAACTAATAAAGAGTGTAAGAACTTGCTATGTTCATGGACAGAAGGAACCTTGCATTTAGGTACTTGATGAACTAGTTTTATACTTCTGCCTAGGATGATGCTAATACAGACCTCTAATACTTATTGCATAGCTTAGAACTCTAATTCTAAGAACACTAGTCCTATGGTATGCTATTGTACCCAAAATTAAGATAATTTATGAACTTTTCAAAAACAATGAAAAAAGATGTTTTACCTCATTTAATATAATTAACTTTCTGAAAGTGTGATATTTCTCATATACATGTTTCTAAATGTCAAGAGTTTACATTTTAAACATCATTTAAAAATACATTTTAATGAGCAAAAGAACTGAACATATGCTTCATAGAAGAAGAAATATGATCATTCAACAAATATATGAAAAAATGTTCAACATCTCTAGCAATTAGACAAATGCAAATTGAAACTACATTGGATTCCATCTCACTCCAGTCAGAATAGCAATTATGAAGAATATAAGTAACAATAAATATTTGGGAGGATGTGGGGAGAAAGGTTCACTCCTACATTGCTGTTGGGACTGCAAATTGGTATAACCACTACGGAAAGCAGTATGGAGATTCTCAGAAAACTTGGAATGGAACCACCATTTGAACCAGTTATCCCACTCCTTGGCATAACCCAAAGGACTTAAAATCAGCATACTGGGTCTGATGTTGTGGCCTAGTGGCAGAGTGCTTGCCTGGCATGTGTGAGGCACTGGGTTTGATTCTCAACACCACATATAAGTAAATAAAATGAAGGTCCATTGACAACTAAAAAAATATTTTAAAAAATCAGTATACTATAGTGATGTGACCATATCAATGTTTAGGGCAGCTCAATCCACAATAGCCAAGCTATGGAACCAATCTAGATGCCCTTCAACAGATAAATGTATAAAGAAAATGTGGTATATACACAATGGAATATTACTTAGCTATAAAGAAGAATGAAATTATGGTGTTTGCAGGTAAATGGATGGAACTAGAGAATATCATGCTAAGTGAAATAAGCCAATCCCCAAAAACCAAAGGCCAAATGTTCTCTCTGATATGGATGCTAACACACAACAAGGATGAGGGGAGGGGAATATTAGAAGTTCATTGGATAAGACAAAGGGGAATGAAAGGAAGGAAGGGAATAGGAAAGACAGTAGAATGAATCAGATACAACTTTTCTATGTTCATATATGAATACATGACCAGTGTAACTCCACATCACGTACACCACAGGAATAGAAAGTTATACTCCAAGTATGTATAATATGTCAAAAATACATTCTACTGTCATGTATAACTAAAAAGAACAAATTAAAAGATTTAATTAAAAAATACATTTAACATAATATTTACAAAGTATGTTTTTGCTTTCTTAAATATCTAAGTAAAATTTGATATTTTCTTTATGATTTATTATAAAGAGTATCCACTATAAAACATTCAGTATGAAATATATAAAAATACATTCCAGACTAATAAAGAATATAAGGGGATTTTGCTTGATCCAAACTATGCTTCTTTTATGTTTTCAAGTTTTTGACCAAAAATTAAAATTAGAGAAATATATATTGAATCAAGCAAAACGTGTTTGCAAGTCAAGTTCAGCTATGGACAGCTGGTTTTCAGTTTCTAGTATAATTAAACAGAGTATGGCTGGACTTGCAAATGTCACTTAGAACTCTAGCCACATTTGATACCAGTCCAAGATTGGAGTTAGAGCATAGTGGAGAGGCAGGCATCCTTCAGAAAAGAGGGGCAAAAAAGCCACAATGGAAGAATAAATGATGAGATGAAAGAGAAATAGAAAAAGAAAAGGAGACAAAAATAAAAATAAAAAGAGAGGGAAGGGGAGAGAAAAAAGGGAAAAGGGAAAATAATGCAAAATGAAGGTAAGAGAATGAAGGGTAAAGAGAGATGGAGAGATAGAGAAAGGAAAGGGAAGAAGGAATGGAGAGAAAGGGGGACAAGAAAAGTAATGGTAATTAAAACAGCTGGAGTGGAGGAAAACCGATATGGGGATAAAGAAGGAAACAAAAAGATGGAGGGAAAAGGACATAGAGAAGGAGGAGGAGGAGGAGGAGGAGGGGAGGAGGAGAAAAAGGAGCAGGGGAGGAGGAGGAAAAAATGGGGGAGAGGGGAGGGCCAGAGATACTGCTACTATAGTTTGGATCTGAAATGTCCCCCAAGGCCCAAGTGTGAAAGGCTTAGTCCCCAGCTTGGGGTTATTGGAACATGGTGAAAATCTTTGGCAGCCGGGAGGCCTAGTGGAAGGTCTTCTGGTCTTTAGAGGCATGCCCTTGAAATGGAGAGTGGGACCCTGCTCTCTCTTTGAGAGCTTTTTCTCTCTTTACTTCATGGCCCCCATGAGGTAAACAGCTTATTCCACCACACACTATCTGTAATGATGTACTGCCTTACCACAGGCCCACAGCCCAGGGTTAATCAGTCATGAACTGAAATTTCCAAAACTATAAAAAAAGGTTTATTTAAACCTTTCCTCTTTTCAAGTTGATTATCTCAAGTATTTTGTTATAGTAACAGAAAGCTGACTAATACACCACTTTGCAGCTTTCCAATTCCCAAAAACACAGCTATTCCTCTTTAACATGACTTCTATGAGATTTTTGTCCTTTTCATATATCTGAGATTTACTTAAGCTTCTTCAGTTAGGATCTAGTTTCTTGCAAACAAACAGGTTCTTACTGCAGAAATTAGACTCAATACATATCTTCATATTGCAATATCCTAGTAGTTAATTTATTAGTATTACTAATTAATTAGTATCATTTTGCTTAAAATTCCAACTGATAGTATTCTATGTCAATGAAGTCTGGCCTACAATATTTAAGTTTTAATATATTTCAGAAAAATAAAATATTAGTGTCTTCATTGTCTATTGCTACATAACAGATTACCCCCCAAAACTTAGTAGCTTAAAACAATAATAAACATTTATTATCTCACAGTATCAATGGATCAGGAATTTAGAAGCAGCATAGCTATATGATTCTAGCTCAAGGTCACATTCAAAACATCAGTCATGGGCTGGGGATGTAGCTCAGTTGGTAGAGTGCTTGCCTTGCAAGCACAAGGCCTTGGGTTCAATCCCCAGTACCCCCCCCCCCCCCCCCCAAAAAAATCAGTCATGTGAAGACTTTGTTTGGGCTGGAAGATCCTCTTCTAAGATGATTCTCTCTTATAACAGTTCTTGCTAACAGGACTCCTTGAATATTCTTACAACCTGGCAGTTCTCTTCCCCTGAAGCAAGTATGTGTCCTAGAGAAAGCAAAGCAGAAGCTTTACTGCTTTTCTGGACTCAGCTAGGAAGTCACACTGTCATTTCCTCAATATTCTGTTGGTTACTTAGTTCATTCTTTTCAAATGATAAGAACAGGGAGGTGAGCATTACCATCTTGGAGGCTGGTCATTCACTACACTTGTTTTGTAAACTTATTTAATATGCTTAACAGAACTATAAACCTCTTAAAAATGATTAGAATGTAAGATGACTTTTTAAAATTTTTAGTTGCAAGTGGACACAATACCTCATTTATTTATTTTTATGTGGTGCTGAAGGTTGAACCTAGTGCTTCACACGTGTTAGGCAAGTGCTTCACCACTGAGCTACAACCCCAGCCCCAGTAAGTTGACTTTTAAGACTTGAACTCTTTTCTTTCACAGTTTTGTAGAAGAGAGTAAGCAAAGATGAATTGTATTGAAGGTCATATTAATAATACTTAATATATTAATAGGAAAATTATCTGAATATGAATGTGACATATGAATATAGCATAGGAGTTTTTCAATATTAACTTCTATTATGGTTTGGATGTGAGGTGTCTCCAAAGCTCCTGTGTTAATTCAAAAATGTGCACAGGTAAAATGATTAAATTATGGGATCTGAAACCTAATCAGACCATCCTGGTGTGAAGGGACTAACTGGGTGGTAACTAGGCAAGTGGGGCAGGGCTGGAGGAGGTGGATCACTAGGGCATGCCATGAAAGGGTTTATCTTCTGAGTGACCCCTTCTGTTTTTACTCCCTCTCTACTTCTTGGCTGCCAGAAGCTCAGTAGCTTTCCCACTTCATGCCCTTCC
This sequence comes from Glaucomys volans, assembly GCA_020662805.1. Classification (NCBI taxonomy): domain Eukaryota; kingdom Metazoa; phylum Chordata; class Mammalia; order Rodentia; family Sciuridae; genus Glaucomys; species Glaucomys volans. The sequence goes on along the minus strand of JAJEJO010000604.1, from coordinate 454,804 downwards.
ACAATGATGCTCTGCCTCACCTTGGGCCCACAGTGATGGAGTCAGCTGATCATGGACCGAATCTCTGAAACCATGAACCCAAAATAAACTTTTCCTCCTCTACATTGTTCTTATAAGGTGTTTTGGTCAGAGTCAGGAAAAGCTAACTAATACAGCCTCTTAGGACTTATGTGATCTCTTTTTTAAAATGAGGTATAAACTATACCCCTTTATAATAAGTGTCAGTCTTTTTCTATGAGCTTTGATCAAATATATGCCATTACATAACTATCACAAAGATCAAGATGCAAAAATAGCCCCATCACTGCAAAATATTAATTCTTTCTTCTTCTGTTTCATTCCTTTGTTTCTCTTACCTAGGCAAAAGGAAATGTTTTCAGAATTAAGTTAATAGAATGCCAAAAATCTTAAACGTAGAGAAAACTACACTATGTCAATCTTCAGCTCTATAAATGAGGTAAACAACAATGAACTGTGATGGGAGTTTGGATATAAAGCAAACACTGAGTGCCACAGTAAAAACACAAGATGGCCATAAAAGTACAAGAACAATTCTATAGGGACAGATTCTCTAGCTTTCCTTTCATAACTGAACTAATCCTACCAACATTTCATATTCTTGAGAGATTAGAACATAGCGGTGGCTTTTATGGGAATGAGGAGAGGAATGGCCTTCTAATCCACTCCAAGACTTGTCTTTAACCCATGCAAAATAAAGTGAAAATTAGTTATTTTTCCAGAAAGAAATAACTTAGCTACATGCCTACTTGGTGTACTTTTAAATAGAGTCGTTTTCACTCATAATTTCAATTTATTCATTTCTTCCATACCTATATACATAAAGCAAATATAACCATCTCCCTCTCAATACTTCTTTTTATATTTTCTTTTGCCACCATAAATGTGAATGAAGCATATACAGACTTCTTTATTCTTAGACTCTAGTAACCATTGTAATAGTTATAAAAAAGGCATAATAAGACTGTCACAGTCATAGGATTTTAACTATAATAATAAAAATAAAATAAGTAAAATTCAAATGGAGGAATTTGAAAGTAATGAAACATTTAAAAACTAAAAATTCAAAGAAAGCACATATACATATAGGATACAAATATATATACTATATAGTATATCTATAGAATGCACTGTATATAATGTGTGTATATATTAGAAATGAGAGGGATTATGAGTCAGAAATGTAAGGATATGCATAATCAACATGATTAAAATGGAGATTTAAATAAAAGACATAAAATAGGGAAAATGAAGTATCTAAAACTCACTAGGTAACATAAGAAAACACAAAGTGACTCCATTAATGACTGAAAAGCAGATGGCAAAATTTTAAAAATGGGAAATAAAGTGAACGAAGAGAGACTAAGGACACCTGGAGAATACCCAAGAAAAATGGGAAGCTGATTGAGTTTAAGAAATAATGTGAATACATCAAGGCAAAGCACCTTCAAGAAATTTTACAAATTGTACCTAATGTTTCAGATTCCATCTCTACATGATCTTGACTTAGGCCAGCATTATTTTTCCATGTAAATCTAAAGTTAATTTTAATTATAAATTTATACATTGACATAAATTATACAATAATTATACAATGACATTTTTATGTTTCCTCAGACATTTTTTGGAGGTATACAAGAAACTGGAATTAGCTTTATGATTCAGAATACCTGCTTTTATATTCTGTTTTACTCAGCTTTTTCATTGCTGTGACCAAACGACTTAATAAGAAAAATGTAGAGGAGGAAAAGTTCATTTTGTTTTATAGTTTCAGAGTTCTCAGAATCCATAGCTCTGGGCCCTCAGTGAGGCAGAACAACGTGGTAGAGGAAAGCAGCTCAGTGCATGGCAATCAGGAAACAGAGAGCTAGCTCAGCATACTTAATAGATCCAACAAACAACAAACCAATTTAACATGGCCCATTTTTCAAGAACTTTTAATTGTTCATAGTAATCACCAAGTGCTTCTTAAAACCTCTATTCATTTTTTATTTTATATTTTTTAGAGTTTTACTCAGAAATAATGTATAACTTCCTGATTTACAGCAACTAGTGACATGTGAAAATAACATCTAGGATATTGATTGAAATGAAAAGCAAGTCTATTCAATTAATGCAAGAATAGTTATCTTTTAACAAACTATGTAGCAAATGAGGATTTTTAGCAAAATTAGACTCTGTTATGTATCATCAACTCACAGACTATTCTACATTCCTTACAGTTTTTGTACCCATATACATTCAACCATTAGCTTTATTAATTTCTGGCCTTTCCTCTACATCTGTATTGACCTGACCCTAGCTAATGCTGCCTTCAACTGTTACCTCAGTCCTGCAACAGTCTTGCCTCTGTTTAGCTATCTCGTGGTTTAGGAGGGTAAATGGTGTCTAGAGAAATGTGATATATTCTCCTTCCCTAAGCATAGCCCACTGTTGTTGTAGGTTTTTTGGCAGGGGGAGTGGGGATTGAACTGGGGGCTCTTGACCACTGAGCCACATCCCCAACCCTATTTTGTATTTTATTTAGAGACAGAGTCTCACTGAGTTGCTTAGCACCTCACTGTTGCTGAAGCTGGCTTTGGATTCATAAGCCTCCTGTCTCAACCTCCCAAACTGCTGGGATTAAAGGCCTGTACCACCTGGCCCGATGAAATTCATTTCTTTATTCACACACTTCCCTATGTCCAGCTGTGCTAGCTTCTTGTCATTGTGACCAAAATACCTGACAAGAACAGGAAAAGGAAAAGTTCATTGTTTCACAATTCCATAGGTTTAGTCCATAGTGGGTCAAGTCCATTGCTTTGAGCCCAAGATGAGATACAACATCATGGTAGGTGGGCATGGTGAAGAAGTGCTGCTCTATTCATGGCAGCCAAGAAAGAAAGAGAGAGAGAGGCAGAGGCAGAAGGGGCTGCAACAGGGATGTCCACTCCATCTTCTCTGGCCATGCCCCACCTGCCAACAATTAACATGCAGTCAGTCCATTCAAACTAGGATGGGCCAATTAGATTACCACTATCATAATTTAACCATTTCACCTTTGAATATTTTTGCATTAATATAGGAGGTTTTGGGGGGTACCAAAACATAACACCTAAAATCTGACCTCTATTTTTCTTCCAGAATAATCTTTTGGTCCAAATATCTGATGATATTAGTCCCCTAATAACAGTTCTTTGATGAGTTCCCATAATCTGAGGCAGAAGTAGCAACTGCCAAAATCCCAGAGGGACTGAACAGGTGGCATAAGTGACTGCTAAATAAAGATCAAATTGGGGACTACTACAGAGTGGTGACAGCAGAGCCTGTCAAACCTGGGAAAATGTGGCCAGAACTCCCAGTTCTTCAAGAGAGGCTAGAAATTCCAACTTATTTGTGAAATTTAAAAATTTTAAATGTTGATACTTAATTCAATATATTTTTAAGCCACAGTATGACTAAAAAAAAACATTTCTGCAGTCTGTGATAATCTATGAACTCTAATCTGAGAGAGTCAGACCTAAACTCTTGAGCATGGCAATAAATAAATAAGGCACTTTATGACCTATTTCCGCCTATTGAATGTCCAACGATATCTCTTGTCAGTTCTTACCACCAAAAAGCATATGTCTTTTCAAATCTAATGTCAGATTCCCAAAGCATTAGGAAGATCCCTGTTGGTCTGGGGATGTAGCTCAGTGGTAGAGCGCTTACCTAGCATATGTAAGGCCTTGAGCTCAATCCCCAGCAAGGAAAAAAAGGAGGAAGAGGAGAAAGAGGGCAGGAGAAGAAGGAAAGGAAGAGAATCTCAGTTATTAGCTGAAATAAAGACTAGAAAAGGAGTAGCAAGTGTGGGGGGGGGGAGATTTTAAGTTCCATTTCATATGTGTTAAGATTGTTAATATGCAATTCTATATGCAATCTTTTTACCTATATGGAATAGGTATGGAACTTAAATGTAATATCAGGCTTTGAGGTTGGGGATCTGAGAAAAACTAGGTAGAGGTGGGGAGAAGAAAGCTAAAGATGAAATCCTTGTAAAACAAGATGTAGGCAAAGAAAAGGGGACTTATAAGAGGAGTCTGAAAGGTAATTAAAAAGTTAGGAGGAAAACAAAACGAAACCAAAAAGTAGTCTCATAGAAGATGAGGGGAAATTTTCAAGGAAGAGAAAAAATTCATCATGATCAAATACTTCAAAATGTCCTTTGGGTTTAGGAATGACATTTGTTCTCATCCTGATAAGAACAGTTTTTCAGAAGTGATGGATAGGGAATCAAACTTGGGTAGCTTGAGAAATAAATAGAAAATAAGGTAGTGGAAATCATGAATATAGAAAATTCTATCAGGATCATTCTTTTGTGGTTTGAAGGACACTAGACTTGGATGAGGGGCCAGAGGAATACTTTTGGTATATGCTAGTTATTGGTTTTATCTCTGAAGGAAAGTTTTTGGCATTCTGAGAAATATAATTCATGGTTAGTTGGAGAATTCCCACACATTGCAAGTTATTGGCTATCTCCTTCCCTCCTCCCTACTAATTCACAGTAGCGCTCCATGATCATTTTGATAACCAATAATACAACTATCCATATTTCCAAATGCCTCCTCATAATAGGTTCTTTTTCTCCTTCAACATCTTATTATGAAAAATTTCAAACAAAATAAAGTTGAAAGAACAGAATAGCACTTGCATACCTACTACCTAAACTCAGAAATTAAAATCTTATCAAATTTACTTTATCTACTTAATTGTGTTCATATTTTTTATTTTTCTGAAACATTGGAAAGCAAGTTATCACCTTCATTATATACCATACATGAATCTACTTAAATTTCTGCAGAATTACATTATTACGTGTCTTAGAACACAAATAACAAAAAACCCTTAACATCATTTCAAAATACAATGCACATTCAAAAATAATCAATCATAGCTTATTTTTCTATCCCACAACCTAATAAAATTTAAATATTTAATTTTGTTGTGATTTTTCATTTATTATAATTTAGAATATCCTCATCTTAAAAATCTTTGTATTAATTTTTTTTAAGACATCAGGCCTGTGGTCCTATACACTTTACTTCTGAGTTTGTCTGATTAAATTCTTATGGTATTATTTAACATGTTCTCTGATCCCTCATATTTCTTGTAAAGTGATATTTGATCTAGAAGTCTTGGTGGGAGTCAGACTATTCATGTTTGGCAGAAACTATATCATAGATGATGCCAAGGCACTCAATGGAAATTGCTCCATGATTAACGGTATATACCAATCACAGAGTTGAGTCTTCCATCATGTATTATAGATTGCAGGAAAAGTGTTCACATTGTTATAGCTTTAGTACTGATACAGAGCTTGGTCTATGGAAAGTGCTCATAAACATTTGCTAACTGAGTGAATGAATAAATGAATAACATAAACTGATGCTAATTAATAGCTAAGAAATAGGAAAAGTTGGATTTTGACACACAAATTATAGAATACTTGAATATAAATCTAGATAAGGAGCTGGGCATGGTGGCACATGCCTGTAATCCCAGCACTTGGGAGGCTGAGGTAGGAGGATCATGAGTTCAAAGCCAGCCTCAGCAACTTAGCAAGGCCCTAAGCAACTCAGTGAGACCCTGTCTGTAAATAAAATACAAAATAGGGCTGGGGATGTGGCTCAGTGGTGGAGTGCCCCTGGGTTCAATCCCCAGTACCAAAAAAATGAAAATAAGAAAATAAAAATAAATTTTAAAAAATCTAGATAAGGAAAAAGTTTTGTGCATTTATTTATAGTTTTGTCATGTTTTATGATGAACAAATAATTTTCTGCTTTTCCTTATTATGCCAGTCTTCATAAACATTTATCCTGATATCATTTGCTTGCAAAAAGTTAAATGATTATAAAATATACCCCACACCCTACAAAGAAAACACTTGACAGACCAAACTATTGATGCAACAGAATATCTTGGAGAAATAAAATGTTATTATCCAGCTTGGCATTCTCTGATGATCTTCACATAATAATAATTATTATTGGAACCAGGTAAAGTTTTTTTGTTTTACTCCCAGCATAGAAACTGTCTCTGGTTATAAGTGAAAATGAATGTGTTGGAAGGATATGGGGTAGCTCCCAAAATTGAAAGAAAAGCTAAAAAAAAAAAAATCAGAAAGAGTACAGGAAGCAAAGTAGGTGATGACTAAAATTCTAGATAAGACTTGGGCTCTATATCTGAACACATAGACTTTGTCCTCTAATGTGAAGGAAAGCTAATATGATTGGTTTAGATGGAGTTAATTCACTTGTTTGTTGTTTGTTACCTGGTGTCTGAACATTTTTAATTTGGGGAACATTTACATATTTTTAGTCTTTTAAGAAGAACCATGTCACCTATTACAGAAGCTGAACAGGGGTAGGCATTCCATCTCCTAGATCTTCAACAGCTAGGGCCTGGTTGCTAGGCTTGATCAATGGGGTATTCATGCCAAAGATTTTGAATTGGAGAAAATGTTGGATAGGTGCAGGAAAAGTTCATGATTGCTCTCAGTAGTAATGGTGCAAGGGCCAGCGAAGTTCACCTATGAAGAATCGGGGTTAAATAGTTCAAATACTGCAAACCACATATGACTTCTGTCTACATTCATCTTGCTTGCTAAAAATCTTTAAAGATATCAAAATCATTAACTTACTGGTAGCCAGAGTTGCAGTCACTTCTCTGAAGGCTTGATTGGGGCTGGAGATTCTGCTTCCAAGAAGGCTTGCTCAGTTAGCTGGAGGCTTTATTTCCTGGCAATGTGGCTTCTCCATAAAGTTGCCTAAGTGTTTTCACACTTGGCAGCATAATTCCCACAAGGCGGAGCAACTCACCAGAGCAATAGAGAACTAAGACTGAAGCTACATTGCCTTTTATTACCTAATCTTGGAAGTGATGGGTTATTACTTGTGTTCTATGCTCTTGGTCACACAGAGTAGCCCAAAGATTATGAGAGAGCACTACATAGAGTTGTGAATACAGGAGGTGGGGCCATTGGGAACCCTCTTGGAGGCTAGTTATCACAACTGCTTTGAAAATTACTCTCTTATGGTGGTGGAACCAACAATATCATTCTAAGAAGTGCTTTGGATTAGACAAAGGGGAATGAAGGAAAGGGAGGGGGAATAGGAATAGGAAAGACAGTAGAATGAATTAGACATAATTCATATATGAATACATGACCAGTGTAACTCCACATCATGTACACCACAAGAATGGGAAGTTACACTCCATGTACATATAATATGTCAAAATATATTCTACTGTCATGTATGACTAAAAAGAACAAATTAAAAAAATTCAAAAACAATGTCATTCTGTCAGTTTTACCATAGTGTGATCTGTTCGCTGATTGCCTTACATTTTTTTCTGGCTTACTTCTGGGGTTCATTCTCCAGCCTTCCTACTAGTTCTGAAACTACTTTTCACAAATATCTTTTTTGCATGTGAAAATACAGTAAGTAGAAATCTAAGTTGGTCCCTAAAATTCTTGTCTCTGGTGCATACGCCACACATAATCCCCTTTCCAGTGTGGGAGAAACTGAACATATTATGGATTTCAGTCTCATGATTAAGGATATGACAAAGATGAAGGAATTTTGAAAATGTCCCAAACCAGTTCATTTTGAGTTATTCAAAAGCAAATTTTTCTGATGTTGGTAATGTAAAATGGTACTGACTATACAGAAAAAGGTGTGGTGGTTCCTCAATAATTAAAGCTATAATTGCCATATGATCCAAAATCTCACTTCTGGATATATACCAAAAATAAATGAAAATGGGAACTCAAACAGATATGTGTATACTCATATTTATAGACACTTCATTCACAATGAGCAAAAGTGTTTATCAATGGACAAAAGAATAAACAAAAGGAGGTGCATGCATACACATATGCAGAAGGAAATTCTGGCATATGCTATAATAAAGATGAGTCGGAGACATTAGGCTAAGTCAAATAAACCATTCACAAAATGACAGATATTATATGGTTCTAATTAGGAATTTATAGTAGCAAATTTGTAAAAACAGACAATAGAATCACAGTTGTCAGGTACTAGAGGAAGGGGGAATGAAGTTATTGTTTAATGGGTTCAGTTTACATGGTGCAAAATGAAAAAGTTCTGTGGATGGATGTTGGTAGTAATTGCCAAAAAAGGAGTTGTACTTAATGATATTAAATTGCGCACCTAAAGATTGTTAAAATGATAAATTTTGTTATGTGCATTTTCCTACAATTAAAAAAATAAATAATTAAAAGAAAAATATGGGATTATCCCTAATCAGCAAAAGCTCTTAAAAGAAAGACTGGGTCATTCCTGGGAAAAAATTCTCCTGATGGCCTAGAAGAAGAAACACCATATTATAAACTGCCCATGGAGAAGGCCATATGGCAAGAACCTGAAATCAGCCTTAAGGACTTGAGTGCAGCCTCTAGGAGCAGAGGGTAGCCTCTCCTCTGACAGCCAGAAGGAAAATGGGACCTTGGTTCTACAAGTACAAGAAGTCGAATGCCATCAGAAATCAGTGAACTTGTATCTCAAGCCTAGATGCAAACGCAGTTGCCAAAACCTTCGTTTCATACTCTTAAAACCCTGAGCAGAGGACCTAGCTAAAACATGCTGGACCCCTGACCCAGGAACCTATGAGTTAAAAAATGTGTATTGTTTAAAGCATAAGTTTGTGCTTAAGTTTGTGGTAATATTTTATACAGCAATAGAGAAATAATACAAATAGTGTCAGTAACTGTTATTCACAACAAAGAACCTTGATTAGTTTATGTATCTGTTGTCCAGAAAGTCTTAATAGATAGTCCCAGGACTCTGGGCAATTAAAGGAATATTCTTCTCTCCTTTCCTCAGGAAAGCCTATATACTACTTTTAATAGAAGATGGAAGGGATGCCAGACAGGTGAAATTCAAACAGACAAATGAGAAACAGATGTCCATAGATGTCTGTACTTATGGTGCGTGTGTGTGTGTGTGTGTGTGTGTACAACTTAGAAGTTTACTGGTTATCTACATTTTTGTTTATATCTAATTTCCCCTTTATTTATTAGTAACAATTTTTGTTTTTGTTGTTATGGTACTGGGGATCAAACCCATGTCCTTGTGTATTCTAGGCAAGAGCTCTACCACTGAACTACCCCTAGCCCACAGTAATGATTTATAATTATGATCTCCACTATATTAATGGTGATGTTACAAATTTTCACTTATTAATTGTCTTTAAATTATGATGGTGGGTAGAAATAAATGCTCCTTATAGGTTTCCAAAAAATGTAGGGCCATTTAACCTATCCAGATCATTTGACTGAAACATAATTGGGGATAACCCAGTAGGACATTTCTAATGTCCCAAAGTACTATCAGAATAGACAAAAGAGCAAAGGAAAAATGGAGCAGGACACACACTCATTGTCATCTCATTAGTTTTCCTCTGCAACACCAGCTACCACCCACACTAAACCTCCAAATAAAAAAAAGCATCATCCATTCAAACCTAAAAATATGAGGATCTTATCATGGCAAAGATGACTTTTCAGTCTCAGAGAATTTTTTAAAATGAGCTAAATCATATTTTAAGCCCTATTAACTACAATCTGAATTCTCCATTTATGCCAATGATTAATTGTGTCCACTAATAGCAAGAATGAGTCACAGGATAAATGCTAGGGAAATGTTCACAGATAAATTAAGCTTTCTTTACATTTTACCTAGGACTGTCTAAGCCACTCCAAATAATTTTGTGTGACACTTTTAAAAATGCTTCAAACACCCCCATCTATTTAATGGTAAGCATGCACCTAATGTGTATAGAAGACTTTCTGTGATTAGATTACTCTCTCTTCAGCTTTGAATTTCTTCTTGTTGCTTTGTGCTGTGATTCCACTTAATTTGTTCCTCTTTGCCCTTTTAAGTATATAACCCCCCATGCTCATCTCTCCTCACTCATGTACTATGTTTGTGCATAGCCAATTCCTACTCTTCCTTGAGGATGAGTTCATATATCATTATATATGATTACTTTCAAAGACTTCCCTGAAAGGTCACTCCTATCTTCCCTATCCCTTAGCTCCTCAGTGTACTCTTCTGAGCTTCATTAATATATACTGCAACCTCCCTTCTCCCCTTAAAAGTAATACATATTCACAGTGCTTGGAGCAGTAATGGACATTTAGTAACTTCTAAGAGCGAATCCTTAGCTCTTATCTTGTATCCAAATGATCTATTTCAGTATTCCTTTTCTCCACTAAACTGTAAACTTAACTTGATAGACAATGTCTTATTCACTTGCTGTAACTTAGTTCTTGGATTATAGGTAATAAGGAATGTTCATTGAGGTGTAAGATGGAAGGTAACTATTATTTACTGAGCAGGGTGTCAGAGGGATTTCTAAAGTGGTCCCTCAAAGATATCCCACTTTGGGGCTGAGAGTATATGTAGCTCAGTGGTAGAGCACTTGTTCCACCACAAGGCCCTAGGTTCCATCCCTAGGGCACCGCCGCCAAAAAGAAAGAAAGAGATGTCCCACTTATCTCTGGAACATGTAAGTATGATGAGACATCACTCTTGTAATTAATCGGCTAAAGTCAGACTTTAACATAAGGAGATTAAATTGATCACCTTTCAAAAGCAGACACTTTTCTCAAATCAGTGGAAAGGTTACCTTTCTTAAGACGGAAAGTCAAGAGATTGGAAGCAAAGCAAAAGGATTTGACACTAGTACTGATTTTGAAGATGGTGCAGGCCACATATAAGAAACAGAAACCTCCAGTATCTGAGAGTGACACCCATCCAAGAGCCAGCAAGAAAATAAAGCCCTTATTCCTACAATTGTGAAAAAATGAATTTTGTCAACAACCTGAATGAAACTGGAAGCAGATTCTTCCCCAGAACCTACAGATCAGAACCCAGCTGACACCTTGCTTTTGGACTTGTATAAACCTGAGCATAGATCCTAGATGAGTCTACCCAGGTTTCTGACTTATGGAACTGTGAGAAAATCCATGGATATTGTTTTAATATGCTTCTTGCAGCAATAGAAAAAAAATACAAGTACCTGCCACCTGTAAATACAAGTATCTGCCAAATAAATGCAAGGCTCTTACCTATGTGTTGTGAATGAATCTTGCATAAAGACTCCTCAAGATTATCTTTCCTAATTTTCTATAAAGGACTTCAGGTCGACTTTACCAACTGTTAAGTAGGAAACACACAATTTATCAATCATACTAATTGATCTTCCACCCTCATCAGAGTTGTGTGTCAAGTTCTGAGACCATAACCCACACAGTGCTACTGTGGTCATGGTTGTGTGTTTCCACACTAACACTGAAACATCTATCCTAGCATGCATGGTCTCTTTAAAAGTCTTTTCCTACATTCAAGTCCCACCCAGGGACAGACATACTGTGAAACTTTGGGCCTTCACACTTGAATGCATCTCTTCCACAGTCCTGTGCTTAATTGGGTATTTGCACTATTAAATTCCTTTCTGTAAAGAATCTCGCCATTGTATAAATGTCAATTCTCAGAAAACCTAGATATACTTTCAGCTTAGACTTTTCCTGATTGACTTATTAATGTTAGTCCCTACTGCCTCCTCTGTATTCCTTAAACTGCCAATAACTTCAGACATTGTCATCTGTTTTCTCATCCTATTTTTTTTCCCTTCACTACATTTACCAGTATTTTAATCTATTCATTTAAAATGTGTTTACATAGCCAAGAACAGTGGCCAGTGACTAGGGAGGCTGAGGCCTCAAGTTTGAGGCCAGCCCCAGCAACTTCACAAGAACCTGTCTCTAAAAAGGACTGGGGATGGAGCTCAGTGGCAAAGCACACCTGTACAATTAAAAAATAAATAAGTAAAATTAAAATGTGTTTGTGTTACTAGGATCAAGTAAAAAATGTGTTCATTTTCTGTTCCTTTCCACTAGAATGTAAATTTGTTGATGGTAGGAACTTCATCTATTTCATTCATTCTTGTGTCCTGGGAACTTAGAATAATAATTGACAAATAACAGATGTCAATCAAAGTGTATCCACTGATTGACCTCAGATATATCAAACTGCTATATTCCATCACCATGGGTAGAACAACTATTTTTGGACAGTGGGGTTATCAGGCTTTTAGATTCTAGCCTGTCTGAAGTGGTAGTCAGTCATTTACTTTGAGATCCTGTCACAATCTGGGGTCACTTCCAGTTATCAGAGAGCAAATCCCTACTGTTCTAGAGGTCCACAGACTTTCCTCTCATCCTTTTTGTCTAAGCTTCAATTTTTATTCTCAGTGAAATCCTTTTTATCCCATGGCAGCACCCAAGGATGGCTTGGGTAAACCCTCTTCTTCACCCTAAATAAAAATAATATTCCATGGTATGATGAATCAATATTTTTGTTCAGTGAGAAAAGTAAATTTAGAAAACAGTTTTTATTAATCTCTAACATTACACAAATGTAATTTCAGTAAGGTTCTAGTCATTGCATGCACTAATTCTAACCCAGATTACCGTCTCTTAACTCTTATTGAATAGAAATTTGGGGATGGCCATTTCAAGATAGGAAGGAAAGTATTTTGAAAGCAACTTCTGCTTTCTTCCCCACCCAAACAAGCCCCGAAGCAGAAAAGTAGAGCTGCTAACAGCTTCAATGAGGGAAGGAAAAGGGGTAAAGATGAGAAACATTAAAAAAATAAAAAAGAAAAAGAAAAACACCTTTTTCTTTCTCACATTATCTCTTTAATCTTTAAGACAATCACAGGAAATGGATATTATTCCCACCTGCTAAAACTGAGTATAATCAGCTTCATTATTAGGGATGCTGTGTCTGTTTCACTGAATCTCACTATCTTACTCTGTCCATTTTTACACTCTGGTCTATTGAGGAATTTAGAAGCCTTTCTTAGGATTTATTTGAAGAATAACTAAATGGATCATTCAACTAAATGCTGGTGTCCAAAGATGGAGCTTATGCACTTAAAATTCTCTTTTCAGATAGTGAAGCCTTCAGTTGTTCTGATAATTTCAGTGCTATGGAACATGACTCTTCATTCTGAAGTTGCTTTTAGATTTTCTCTCAGAGTGTATACTTTCATATATATTGGTCTTCCAATGGCTTATCTTCCTACCTTGAGGCAGTTATATCACCAAGACCCTTCCTATAACCTTCCTATAACCTATAATAATAATTATTATACATGGTAGCTAACTAAAGTCAACCAGTTTCCCAAAGTATAAGACATGTAGATTTGTGGTGCATGAAGCAGTTCCTTAGGTAGATGTGCCACTAAAACAATAGTGAAACCCTTAGTGAAACAATCATTCTCTTTTCAATATCCTATCTTTCTGATTATGCTAAGTAGAAAAGTCTTTAGTTGAGGCTATTATGTCCAACTTTTACCAATCTTCCTTTTTCATATAAATTGATATTAAATCTTGGGCTCAAATTGTCGATTGGCACCGTAATGTAGAATAATATTTTCTTGTTTTTATGGTCTTTTATGTTTATTGGAAATGTTTTCCAATTACCAAAACAAGATGTTTCCATTAAATTAATTCTGCTTAAGTTTTTAAAATATTAAAGAAAATGTTAAGTAAATAGTAATAGTTTTGGTTCTTGAATCTGGCAAAAATTGTGATAAAGTTTGAGAAAGACTCAGCTAAATAATTGATATAAATGGCCATATAATTTTCTGACACTGAACATGATACAAGTTGGGAGTCATGTGCAATAGAGGTAAGTTATCTCTTCAGCACTATGCCTACATTGTTACCAGACACACATCTTATTCCCAGGGGTGGGTTTTTTTTGGGCGGGGGGAGCAGCGTTATAGCATTATTCCATGGAAATATCAAGTCACTACTTGTACTAGGTTAGGATTAGTTTCTCAGGATGAAGCCAGATGTGGCAGAAATTTTACCCAGAAGCTTGAAGAAAGCTGTCAAGAGTTGTAAAAGAAACTTCTGGGTCTGGGAGTGAGACTGACCTTGTATGACCCAGAAATCAGAATTGGTTTAGAAATGGACTCCAAAGCAAGTTTAGATTGTTCATTATTGGTTTTGATGAACTCCCGGGTTGGCACTAAATACCTTATGATGCTATCTATACTCTGTAACTTTTCTCCAAGTTCCTTTTTTCCTTTGTTCTTTTTAGATATATATGATAGTACAGTGTATCTTGACATATTGTACATACATGGAGTATAACTTATTCTAATTAGGATCCCAGTCTTGTGGTTGCACATGATGTGGAGTTAACACTGGTCATGTATTCATATATAAGGATAGGAAAGTTATGTCTTATTCATTCTGTTATCTTTCCTATTCCAATCCTCCCTCCCTTCCCTTCATTCTCCTTTGTCTAATACAATGAACTTCTAATATTCCCCTCCCTGCCCTCCCTTGTTATGAGTTAGCATCCACATATAAGAGAGAACATTTAGTCTTTGTTTTTTTGGGACCAGCTTATTTTACTCAGCATGATATTCTCCAGCTCCATCCATTTACCAGCAAATGCCATGACTTCATTCTTCTTTATGGTCAAGTAATAGTCCATTGTGTATATATACACCACATTTTGTTTATCCATTCATCTGTTGTGGGGCACCTAGGTTGGTTCCATGACTTGAGCTTCTCCAAACATTGATGTGGCTGTGTTACTCCAGTATGCTGATTTTAAGACCTTTGGGCATATGGTGAGGAGTGGGATAATTGGGTCAAAAGGTTGTTCCATTCCAAATTTTCTGAGGAATCTCCATACTGCTTTCCATAGTGGTTGCATCAATTTCCAGCCCCAACAGCAATGTATGAGTATACCTTTTTCCACATCCTCCCAAACATTTATTGTTACTTGTATTCTTCATTTTTGTATTGCCATTCTGACTGGAGTGAGATGGAATCTCAGTGTAGTTTTAATTTGCATTTATCTAATTGCTAGAAATGTTGAACATTTTTTTAATATATCTTTTCCCATCTGTATTTCTTTTTTTGTGTGGTATCTGTTCAGTTCATTTGCCCATTTATTGATTGGGTTATTTAGTTTTCTGGTGTTACGTTTTTTGAGTTCTTCGTATATCCTGGAGCTTAATGCTCTATCCCTGAGATACAGGTGGTAAAGATTTTCTGCCATTCTGAAGGTTCTCTGTTAACATTCTTAATTATTTCCTTTGCTGTGAAGAAGCTTTTTAGTTTGATACAATCCCATTTATTGATTCTTGATTTTACTGCTTGCGCTTTAGGAGTCTTGTTGAAGAAGTTGGTTCCTAAACTGACACAGTAGAGAGAGAGTTGGGCCTACTTTTTCTTCTAGTAAGCACAGAGTCTCTGGTCTAATGCCTTGGTTTTCTTTAGGTTCTTAAATAAAATGTTGGAAAGAAATAATTATATGGGTGAGAGAGCTTAACCCAGGCAGAGTATAGAAGATAAAAGTGCCTTGTTATTCTTCTGTTTTCAAGTATATAAATGTAAATTAGAATCTCAGATTTAAATTAGGGATGAGAAAACAAATATATGAATTTAAAGTACTTAATTTATGCACATTTTTGTACAAACATAGAGCTTCATTGTATAGTAAGAGTTAATGGACTGGAGGTATAGTTTAGTGATATAGCACTTGCCTAGTACATGTGAGACCCTGGGTTCGATCCCCAGCACAAGGTGCTGCAGGGATTACAGGGGGGTGGGGAGAAAATTTTCATAAACCAGGCCTGCAATTCCAGTGATTCGGGAGGCTAAATATTGAAGTAAATCTCAGGAACTTAGCAAGACCCTTTCTCAAAATAAAAAATATAAAAGGGCTAAGGATGTACCTCAGTGGCATAGTGCCTCTGGGTTCAATCCACAGTATGGAAAAAAAAATGGAGACAAAGATTGATTATAATAAAGATGGTTTATGAAAAATTTTAGTAAACTATAGTGTATTAATGATGTATACCTTTATTATTATTTTATAGAGAATGCAAAGACTGAGGCAAAGGACTGAGTTATTAATTAAACAAGGAAAGAAGCAATTCAGAGCTCAAGAGTTCTTAAGTAGGTTCTGTAAAACTCAGACTAACTTCCTTTTACATGTAGAAAAGATTTTTATCCCCAAGTGCCTTGGTGAACGCTTGTAATCCTAGAGACTCAGGAGGCAGAGGCCATAGGATCTTGAGTTCAAAGCCAGCCTCAGCAACTTAGCAAGGCCTAAGTAACTCAGCGAGATTTCATTTCTAAATAAAATGTAAAAAAAGGCTGGTGATGTGGTGGCAATTAATTAATCTTTTACTAAATAACAATTCTGAGATTTTTATTTTATACCTTAGATTGACTTTAAAATTCAAATATGATTTACTTTTCCTTTTCTTGTCCCGTTTTCACAGATTGCATTGTAATCAAATAAAATTTCAGATTTAGGTTCAGCATTCTGTTAGTAATAAATGTCTGTATTGTACAGGTTGTTACTAAGCTAAGGCTATAAACACACACAGATACAAACACACAACATTTTTTTTTCTTTTTTTTGAACCGAGGATTGAACCCAGGGGCACTCAGCCACTGAGCCACATCCCCAGTACTATTTTGTGTTTTATTTAGAGAGAGGGTCTCACTGAGTTGCTTAGGGCCTCACTAAGTTGCTGAGGCTGGCTTTGAACTCGCGATCCTCCTGCCTCAACCTCCTGAGCCACTGGGATTACAGGCATGCGCCACCGTGCCCAGCTAAGCACACAAATTTTTTGCCTGTTATTATATACTCTTGTTCTTTTGCTAATAAGTAAAACAATAAGTTTAATTTATTATTCTGGATTCTAGCTCTTAGGTGATAGAGAAAAAGAGCATGTAAGGGAAAAAAGTCTAAGTTGCATAAGCATTTAATATAAATTTATGATTTGTTAAAATTATTTCAATTGGTCAAAACAAGTAAATTAATAGTAGGGGATATTTTTGGTGTAATGAAACGTTTTGAAAAAGTTGTGTACAGATCCTATTCTGACAACCTTGTGCATGTAATAAAAACCCCATCAGGATTAATGATGTCAGAAAAAAAATAGCAAATTAATAAACATAGTTTCATTTGGACTCCTATTTTAACATTTAAATTGCCTTAAAGTTGCTAAAATATACTCTCACATTTCAATTTACTTACAGGCCAGTAGGAAATGAAAATATTTATTATTTCTTCAATTTTTTCATCTGCTTTGACAAATATTTAAGTTCACTCTGCTATTAAGGTAATAAGTGATTTCCTTGTGTGTGTATTCTAATAAAGAGCTTTGCCTATTCTGGAATTAGCCCTAGGTCTTCACTAATGCATTAACATTTTTAAAAATAATCCCAAAAAGACAAAGCAGGTGGCAATAAAGAGTATTTTCAATGACATTAACATAGAGCTTCCAGATCCTTAAATTTGTAGAAGGAAAACTATATGCAGTGAAGTTTGCACAAGCTAACAGCTCAGGGTTTTTGGATTTTGTTTTAACTGGTAGCTTTTGGAAATTGGACCTATGTTTTATAAATAAGCTATTGTTTTATTTGTTAATCTTACATCCTGAAATAAATGCTTCAATCTGAAATGGCACACTTTCTATCAAACTCCTCTTGCTCACAAGAAAACTTGAGATATTGATCTATATTCCAAGAGCACTTTTCAGAGATATCAAAAAGACTATAATATTCTTGGAAAATAGGAATAAACTATCAGTTTTTCTAGGGAGACAGAGGAGCTGACAAGGCAATCCTCAAATTCTTTTTAATTCTGGGAGCTGTATTCTGTGGCTAGAAATTTTATATTTTAGTGTTAATGGAGTTCTTCAGCACCAAATGCCATCATTATACAAAGGTCTGATATTATCATTCACGTATTTTATGAAGACACAATGGTGCATTTTACCATGCTACCCTCATTTTCTGTTTCTACAGTATTTTCAAAGGAAATATTTTTATCCTAACTTGGATTCTATTACTGTCCCAGTAATTGCAATTCAGAATATTCAGTTTAGCAGGCGGTTGGTCTCCTACTCATATTTTACTCAATTATTTTATTTCTTAATATGACAGGCTGCAAAATGGTGTGCTGGAAAAGCCATAGCACTAAGAATAAGAAAGGCTTAATTGTTCACTGCTGTACCCCCAACACGCGCGCGCGCGCACACACACACACACACACACACACACAAAGCCTGACCCAGAACAGGTGTGTATATTTGTTGTTGAATGGATCCTAACCCTGTTTCTCAGTAAAATTAAACCAATCAACTAGTACTTTGAGGGTTCAGTCTAGATGATCCCTAAGCTCCCATTCAACGGTGAAGTTTTATAACTCATTTTGGTTTTGAATGCACTAAAAATAGTAAATAACAAGGGGGTATTAGAAAAATACCTTTCAGTGGTGATTGCTGATAGATGATTCATAAGGCGTCAGTAATACGAATTGTGTGTAGGCGCGCGCATGTGTGGTCATACAAGGCAAAGTTAAAAATTCTTTTTTTATGATGATGATAAATTAGTCTCTTTGAGCACGTGAATGCAAGAGGTGGTTCAAATATATGTCATTTTTTCCATTGTATTTTCAATGCCTAGTAAGTCACGACTTGCCAGGTAGGTATTCAATAAATATCAGTTGAATTAATTGCCTTTATTAACATGCCTTTTGAATCTAAACTCAGCTGGGTCTTCACTCCTCCTTAGAAAGCAGTGGAGCTGGAACCACAAATCCCTTAAAAGGTCAGGACCAGTTAACAAGGCTGAGCTGAGCTCACGGGTACTGCCACACAGGCTTAAAGTATTGAAGGAAGGGGAAGAGAACTTAAGCTAAGAGAGAGGAAAAACAAAACAATAACAAACAAGCATAAAGAGGAAAGACGTTTCTACAGTGGGTGTTGGCAGAAAGCCACCGCAATTACCGCAGGTCAACCTTTGTCAATAGGTGGTCACTTCGGTTAACTACCATCAAAACCGTGGGTTACAAAGACCCCACTTTTTAAAACATGCCTATCAATAATGAGGTGCCTAAGTTCTTCCGAGTTCCTCAGAAAGAGCAATCATAAGCACCTAATTCGCGACCTATCTTCCATTCCATTCAAATAACGCAGCCAATAGGAAAATCCTCCGCCCTGAGCAAAGGACCCGGCATAGCTGAGACAGCCCCGAGGCAGGTCTGCCCTTCAGAGTCTTGCACCCTCACTGCTGGCTTCCGGAACCCTCAGCTGGGCAGGACAACCTTCCTTCCCTGACTCCTCCCTTCCAGGTTGGACCCGGCCCCCGCAGCCCAGGCTGCCCGGGCCACACCCGCTTCCCTCCGGAGGCTGGACCGCCCCCGCCGCAGTTCGCGGGAGCGCGCTTCCTGGGGCGGGGGCTAGGTCCACGGCGCATGCGCACTGACCGAAGGGCGCCTCCCTGCCCGGATCTCGCGAAGTTACGTTAGATTGGCCGCCGGTGACGGGTGGCCGTGCCGGGGGCGGGAGGGCTTCTGTGGTAGGAAGGGAGGTCCGCTCGGCCGGGCACGCCGCCCCAGTGCTCTGTGGGATACTGGAAGTCTCGAGCGTCTCCTCCCGGTTTCCAGCCCTCCTCCGGCCTGCACTCATAGAAACAGTCACACACCCCCTGCCTCCCGGCTCTTCCCTCTCCGCCTCCCCCCCCTCGCGATAAGAAGACCCGGCGGCAGGAGAGGGGATGAAGATGGCGGACGCGAAGCAGAAGCGGAACGAGCAGCTGAAGCGCTGGATCGGCTCTGAGACGGACCTCGAGCCTCCGGTGGTGAAGCGCCAGAAGACCAAGGTGAAGTTCGACGATGGCGCCGTCTTCCTGGCTGCTTGCTCTAGCGGCGACACAGACGAGGTCCTCAAGCTGCTGCACCGCGGCGCCGACATCAATTACGCCAATGTGGACGGACTCACTGCCCTACATCAGGTTTGTGCGCCCCGCCGCCTGGTCTTGCGACCCTGAGGGTCCTAGCCAGACTCCCGCCGAGGCCTCCTCTCGGCCACGGTCCTCCTGAGGCTGGGGGCGACGGGAGACTCCCTGCTGCGGGTGAGGGGGCGCCTTCTCGAGAGGGAGGGAGCCAGAGTACTAGTGGGGTGAGGGCGCTGGGTTTGAGGCCCCCTTCAGACCAGTTGCTGTTGGAGTTGGGAACCGGCTGATTTCCGGGCCGTAGGGGACAGGGGTCCAGGGCCGTTTGTGGACGTGTGTCTGGCATTTGGGGTCGAGAGAGGAGGAGTGTAGTGGGGTGTGCCGGGCCCCAGTGTCAGGGACATATGGGGGGGGGGTGCTGAAGAAAGCGACAACAAGGGACATTAGGGACCCTTGGGCAAATGGATGTCTTTGGCTTGTAGGTAGGCATTGGATTTGTTGTACTTTTTAGGACTTGATTACAAACGATGATGATAATAGGCATCAAGAGTCCTAAGCCGAGTACCCTGTGCGAACGATTTCCTGTTTTCTCCTTTATTACTCTTGGTCACTGGGGAGGGGAAAACGGGTTGTAATTAGCTGATCTGCACTGGCTGAAAGAGGGGAATTGGATTGTGTAGGGTAAAGAAGCGTTCCCAAAGGGCTTACCCACCACTGGACCGGAACATATTGAGTCCGGTACTCGAGTTTGCCGCAGTGTCAGAGATCCTTGAGCTCTAGGTCCTGGGGTGAGCATTGGGGCTAGAAAAAGAAAAAAAAAAGAACCATGCCCTCTTCAGAGCCAGTTACCAAGCTCTGGTTTTTCTTTTGGGGGTGGGGGGAAAAAAGAAAGCTGGTCCCAAAGTTTTCTCAAAATGGATGCTTTGTGCATGTTAAAGTTTTATAGTAGTGTGATTGGGATCTCTCAATGTTAGCCAAATAAGGAGAAACTATTGGCAATCCAGAGATAATGTTGCTTTGCCTTTAACAGGCCAAAAGCAACACAACCCGTAGAGTTCTGCATAAAAAGCAATTTTTAAGTGATGGTAATAGGTGACATGACATAGACTTTTTCCATTTTCTTGTTGGGCAATTTGGAATTACTAGAAAATCCCTTACACTTAAAAGACTTTGGGGCTATGTCAAATTTGCATTGATTATGTGGAAGATTGAAGCTTTATTTTGAGTAATGCTTTAGTAAAAACTTGTTTGGTAGGTTGAAACTTAAGGCATTATTTCGTGAATATTAAAGTGATGCCTTTTTAAAAGAGGTGTGTGGTGGTATTTTCCCTTTTACTGTTTCCTGTGTAAGTGAATGATGACCATTTTAAGTTTTATTTAATCAAATTCTCATATCGAACTTGGCATGTAGCCTTTGTTTACAAAGTTGACTGGATGGATTGAAATGACTGACAAATTGCAGAACAAATCTGGAATTCAGAATGTAGCACCCAGAGAAAATATAACATGGCCTTTAGCTCTTTCTGTATTCCATTAATTTAGGTTTTCTAATGTATAGCAAACTTTTTATTAAGCTGAACTTGATTTTAGGCAGTATAGCTCTGCATTCTAAATCATGAAAACAATCTTTACAAGTTTGTTTCCAAGCAAACCATTCACATATTTTAATATGAAATTGATTCTGAAAGAATTGTATGTCTGAGGTCAGGATAATTGGATAATGGTTCATGTCAATATATTAAAATTGTGAAAGAGAAATTTAAAGTTAACTACTGTTATGGAAGAACCCAATTTTATTGCCTTGGAGGAAGAGGAAGATTTTCTACTTTAAGATTAATGTAATACTGGTTTAAATAGAGGGAATACATGTAATGGCCTTCTTAAGATTTCTTTAAAAATTCAGTTTGCACATGTTGCAAGAATTATCTGACTTACCAATGTCTTCTTGATTAATTGAATTCTCTGGTTAGTTTGTCGAGATGTAGATAGTTCTTATTAGGAGTTTTATAGTTGGCAGGGCTTAAGTAGAAGTTTCTAAGTTTATATCATTGCATTAAACCTTTTTTTTTTATAATATATCTGCTCATTCCATGAACAATGAGGCCCAAAGTCTTGAAAAGATCAAGCATTGCAATTTTTTAATTTTTTTTTTAATTTTTTTTTAACTTTTGTTTTCTGATTTATTTTTTTCACTTTTTCCTCTTCGTAACTGTGAGGGCATGGAGTTCGTTCAAGGCAAATTCAGGGCACCAGATAGTGAAAGGGGATAAAAATACTTTTTGAAAAAGAGCCATAAAATGAATTTAAGCTTTTAAGAAATCTCTTGAATGCTGCTTGTTTTAAATACTTAATGCCAAAATGACCTACTGATTTGTTGAATAGTTTTTTTAAAATTTAGCCTCTCACAAGATCATAGAATACCTGAAATGTCTTTGCCAGATTAATTATTGGTTAGTCTTTTTGGAAATTCACTTACTTTTTAGTTTTTATAGAGTATCCTAAATTTCATTGTTAGGAGAAAGTTTTAGGAACTTCATAACCCACAAATATACGTACTCTAATGTTTTCCTTGCATTTTAAATATAAAGAGCCTATATTTAAAAGTTTATTAATTGGTTGGGTGAGCGGTTTCCTTAGAAGTTGTAAAAGATACTAATTTTATAAGCTATCTCTTCTTATATAGAAATGTCATTCATGAACTGGAGATACAGCTCAGTTGGTAGAGTGCTTGCCTTGCAAGCACAGGGTCCTGGGTTCAGTCCCCAGCACCGCAAAAAAAAAAGAAAAAGAAAAAGAAATGTCATTGATATAGTAGAAGGAGCACTGTTTTTTTGTCAAATTTCTGTCTTAGTCTCCAAGGTAGCCTTCTTTCCTTCTGCCCCCAGCTGAAAAAGAGTACACATCAAGTATATGCTATAAATTTCTGATTTTTCCAGAACTGAGATCTGGAGTACAATTTCAGTTTTATCAGTAAGCAAAAATTAGTTTCTGGTTTTAAAGCTGCCTGGTAGAGTTTTATAGTATGTGATTATATCTGTATTTTAGCATACTTTATAAAGATTTACCTTAATAGGGAATATTTAGAATGCTTTTTGCTAATCCTTGCTGGTGTGCTTAAAATGCAGGACTGAGATTTCTTCCACAATTTTGAATTTAACTTTTTTATTTTAACCTTAAATCTTTCTCTGTGCCATTGGCTTCCAAGTCAATTTCCAGTTCCCATGTTTCTGCAAATCACCAATCTCTCATTTTTCTTCTGATGTATTGATTTTTAAATGAAATAGTTTTAAAATATGTTGTGATTTTTATACTTAAAAATATATTGTTAGGTAGCAATACAGTAAATGCACCTCCTTTGCCACAGAGTGACTACTATATTTATATTAACCTTTGACATTTTTTCAAAGAATTCTTCTTGATCAAGCATGGATTTTCAAAGTTGTAATTTAGTTTTATAATCTATTTTTATCACAACATTAGATACAAATGTATACATACATTTTTCATATCTTAGGCTTCCCCTTTTTCCAGTCTGTTAATTTGGTTATTAGTTTTACATTCCTGTCAGGAATTTTCTTACTCAGCCTGAAAAGAAGCATCTTTCCTCACAACACTGCTCTTCTCATTGATGCCCCTGTTTCTGTTAATGATGTCATTAATCTCTAGGTCAAGTTAAACATTTTAGTTGTTGTTTACTCATTCCCCTTTCCTTATATCAATCTTCTGACTCAGTTTTTTCTTCACAATTACTTTTAATCAGTTCTTTTCCTTGCCACCATTATTAACCTACTTTATTTTTTTACCTTTATTAATTTTATCCTTAGAGTATGGTAATAGTTTTGTTTTCTGTCTCAGTTCTCCCTCTGGTTCAATCTAACATACGTGTCAGATAATCTTAAAACAGTACCACTTTGACTGTTCATTCCTGTCCTTAAATTTGAATTTAAAGCATTCCTTCATTTGCTTATGCTTGAGACATCCTCAGTGTGTTGTTTTCTTTATTTTATAGAAGTTGGTTAACTTCCATTAGATCTTAAATGTTTTTTCACCATGTTTTTTTCACCACTTAAATATTCTTTCTTTGTTCTTGGCCAATAAAATTCCTAGTCATTCTTCAAGATTCAATCCAATTGCAAACCTGAGGGATCTTTCTGTTTTTGAAACTTGTATAATAGTGTGGTGTGGTGTAGAGAAAGATTCTCTATTCTGGAGTACTTACTGTACTGAAAATTCTGCTTATCTTCTGTTATTAAAACTCTTTTTACTGAATAGTTTTTAAAAAGTTTGTCTTCCCAAACTTACAAGACTAAGTAGCTAGTCTTCCACATCTTTGTATTTTGAGAGTCTGGCTCACTAAAAGGTTCATTGAATTGTTTCATATCATAGATATGAGTTCTCTAGTTGTCTGTTGTGAGATCTATGTTGAAATCCTTCCCATTCAGATGCTTAGAATATTGTTTTGCATGTAACAGATATTATATGTTTCCAAAATAAATGACTTTATCTTTGGCACATATTTTTAATACCTTGAGATTTTTAAAAATCCTAAATATTAGTCTCTTCCTATTAAAAAATCCTAAAGCAGTTTAAATTTTGGTTAAGTTTTAGAAAAATAGTATAACCAATTGAGTCATTAATTAGTCAGCTGCTTACTTCGTAAGTCTGAAATAGGTCCTAAAGAGGAATTCAAAATTGAATTAGGCCATTTTCTATTTAATTTTAATATTAATAATTACTACTATTATTAGTGGTACTGGGGTTTGAACCCAGGGGTGCTCTATCACTGAGCTATTAAAATTTTTATTTTGAGACACCACCTTACCAAGTTGACAAGACTGACCTTGACCTCTAATCTTCCTGCCTCAGCCTCCCAAGTCACTGGAATTACAAGCATTCTGCTACCATACAGAACCTATTATAATCCTTTTACTTTTCAATACAGACTTGCCAATAAGGTTAGTATTAAATCATTTTGCTCTTAAAATGCAAATTTTATTCATTTCTAAATGACCTGTTTGAAGCTTCTTTAATAGAATAAGTGACTCCACTCTTGTCAGTAAAAGCAATACTGTGTGTAGTCTTAAGATAAAAAGTGTTAAAGATTTTGAAAGCCGTTAATTTTGAATTGCTTGTTAAAATATAGTTTAATTGCTGTTCTAAGAAATCAATTTAAACTGTAGAATTTTTAATTTATAACTTACCTTTTTTGGTTGGGAAATACTAAGGTCTTAGAAGAACCTATTGAATCACTTTTAAATAATATAAAATTTCGTATAAATTATTTTCTTGACATAATTTTCTTAGAAAAGCTATGACACTTTATGCTGATGACTTAAACATTTTAGTTGAAAAACATCCTGAATGCATTTTTTTTAAAAACAAAAATTCTCAGCCTTAAATTGGCCCCTCACATCTGACTAACCTTAGCCATATATGGGGTATGCGGGTAGAGCGCCATGCCTACACTACTGCTATTACAGTGCTTTCTCTGCAGTTGCTGCCTTTGTACTTCCTGGCAACAGTTTTGTGGTCTGACTTTGAAGTGTCATAACCAGACCCATCTTTCATGCGCTTCAGCTATGGTATGATTTCAAGCTGTGACTGAGCATTTTCTAGTATAGCTTGGTAGAAGATTGGATGGAATAGAGGAAGTTTTTTTCATTATCTGTTTGTTATATTTCACACATACTAGTTATATAAGAAAAGTACCTGTACTTAAAAAAATCTAGTTACATGGTTTTTTCAGGCATAGGGGTACCAGGGATTGAATTCAGAGGCACTCGACCACTGAGCCCCATCCCCAGCCCTATTTTGTATTTTATTTAGAGAGGGGCTCACTGAGTTGTCTAGTGCTACGCTTTTGCTGGGGCTGTATTTGAACATGGGATCCTCTTGCCTCAGCCTCCCAAGCTGCTGGAATCTTTTTTTCATTTTTTTTTTTTTAAAGGATAGCTACCTAGAAGCCTTTTATTAGAGGGAAGGGTAGAGCCTTATTTTGTTACTGTAGCATATTACTTCTATACACTTCCTGAAGTTGCTATTTTCATGGCCTCTGTGCCTATAAAATGTTGCCATCTTTTTTTGCACATTTCTTTTGAAAGTTTGTGGTGTTCCACAGTCCTGTTGGAAAGACAGGGCATAAGCATTTTGATTTACCTTTTTGAAGGGTTGAAGACCTTCACCAGTTGTTTTTGAGTTTATACTAAGTTTCAATAGCCATAACTTATCACAGGGTTTTACTGAGAAGAGATACTTTTACAAACATCATCCTTTAATTTTCACAGACTTCTTTTTTTCTTGCTCAAGGTAACTAGTATAGCTAGAATTCTACTGCAGAGCCCAAACTTAGACTAGGTAAGTCTAAAAAAGAAATTCTAGTCCAGAGCCGAAACTTACACTAGGTAAGTCTAAAAAAGAAAGCATTCTTAAATCTTTCAGTCATTGGGAAGGTGATCAGTGATCAGAGATCTCCCTATACCTCAGCAGAGACTGAAATGAAAAAAAAAAAATTTATTTCATCTACTTTTGTTTTAACTGGTTATAACACCTAAGACTTTTTTTATGGTAGTTGAAATGCAGTAGAACTATATCTAAATTAATCTTAGAATTCAAAATTGCCTAAATTTTAGGAATTTCCAAGATTATTTTGAGTGACCATTATGTGAAGAATATTTTTTCTTATTACTTTTTTTATTACTTTTTTTGTTCTTTATTTTTCATTCATTTTACACAAATGGAGTACAACTTTTCATTACTATGGTTGTGCACGATGTAGATTCATACCATTTGTGATGTAGATTCATACATGTACATAGGGCAATGATGTCTGTCTCATTCCACCATCTTTCGTACCCCCACCCCCTCCTCCCTCTTGTTTCCCTCTATGTAATCTAAAGTTCCTCCATTCTTCTCTTACCTCCCCCCCCCACCTACCAGTATGTATCATCATCACTTTTCAGGGAGAACATTTGGTCTTTGGTTTTTTGGGCTTGGCTTATTTCACTTATCATGATATTCTGCAATTTCATCCATTTATCAGGTGCTTTGAGAAGTTGCAAAGGAAGTTATAGCACAAAAAAAATACTTATTTCAGGATGTAGAGTTTAGTTTTTAGACACTTTCATTTTTCTTTATCCTAATAATTTACATTACTACTTTAGGTGCTTTTACATACTAATTTACAGTAAAGTGTGTGTGTGTGTGTGTGTGTGTTGGTGTTACCTTGTAGATAATTTGGGAGTTCAGTAGTGCACGCTTATATTTTGTAAGGTTATAAATTTCAACAAACTGAGGATGAATTTAATGATTTAAAACATTTCTATTTATAAGAGTAAACAAGCAAAAAAGTTTAGGGCCCATGGATTTCAGTGAATTGTTTTATACATGTATATATTTGACTTATGTTAGAGGTAAATTATAGACATGTTTATATCAGGGATATTAAAAAAATTTTTCCATCTTGTCACCACTATTCAGTTTAATCCCTGCTATTTACTTTCTGTACAGTGATTACTGATATTTGTAATTAGTACTTGAGATAGTGCATGAAATGCTATCAGATATTTAAAATGACTTCTAAGTTAGTAAAATGAACATTTTAATGTTAATTATGTTTGATTTTAGTTGGGAGACATTTATTAAGGATATTAAATATTATAAGAATTGTCCATTCCTTGTACAATTTAGCCAAGTTATATTTCAGGTCTTAATTTGGAAAAGGTAGTAGAATTTTCTTATTGATAAATATGTGAAATGTGACTTACTGCCTATCAAATTATTGATTCTCTGAAGTTTACATTTCATGAACCAATACGTTTTTTTAAATTTTTTCAGACACCGAAAGAGCATAGCATTTTTGTATTGGACTATGAGGGCATTAAAAACAGTTGGATCACCTATTTGATCATCATTTCATAAAGAAAAAGGGATATTCTTTTTTTTTTTTTTTTAAAGAGGGACATTCTGACAACAACACAAGGATATATCCAATTAGAGGACAGTTGGGATTTATATATCAGTCTATGAAATTATTGATAGATTGACAGCAGATGTTCTCTGTGTGTTTTCATGAAATAGGATGTAACTAAGGGTGAACATATGTGATAACTGTTCCCTGTGTCCTGTTTTGGGATAGGACAAGGTACAGTACAGGTGGTGGCTGACTAGATCATTAGGGTGCAAGCATTGGGGTCCCTGGTCACCTAATAAGGAGTAAAAAAGAATTTATCTGAAGGGATTCAGGAGATTGGTAAAAGCTTTCTTTGGGAATTGTTGATTCCATATTTCTACTTCCATAAGACTTTGCACAGGTTATTGTCCTCTGGAATTTATTTCCCAGCTTATTTTTATTAAGGTAGGGCTCAAAGCCTGAGTGTGAACTTGCTTGACCACTAGGGCACACAGTGATTCTCTTAGTGTTTAAATCATAGATTTGGCACTTATACAGTACCTGTTATTGTTAGTATATTTTATCACTAGACAAAATAGTGAATTCCTCATTATAGGAATTTTGAGTCATTTTTCTTTAAATTCCCTTTTTTACATTATATTTTAGCAGGTGCACCTGTTTATTGATTTTAAAAAACTGAATATAATGTAATCCTTTGAATAACAGATCACATA
Source organism: Glaucomys volans (assembly GCA_020662805.1). Classification (NCBI taxonomy): domain Eukaryota; kingdom Metazoa; phylum Chordata; class Mammalia; order Rodentia; family Sciuridae; genus Glaucomys; species Glaucomys volans. The sequence continues at coordinate 426,330 of JAJEJO010000604.1, read as the reverse complement.
AAAAAACAAAATGAGGGCAATTTGGTAAATATAATAGCACTTTAAAGGATTAAAAATGTCCTAACAAAAAAGCATATACTAACAATTTACTTTTAAGTAGCCATTATTACAGTAAAAAATTTATCAGGATTTGCTGGGTGAGGTGGTTTGTGCCTGTAATCCTAATAGCTCTGCAGGCTGATGCAGGAGGATCTCATGTTCAAAGCCAGCTTCAGCAACTCAGCAAGGCCCTAAGCAACTCAGTGAGACCCTGACTCTAAATAAAATTTAAAAAGGGCTGAGAATTTGGCTCAGTGGTTTAGCTCCTCTGGGTTCAATCTCTGGTACCAAAATAAATAAATAAATAAATAAATAAATAAAACAAATTACTGATTACCAATGCAAGTAGAATTTTGCTTAGTTTATGTAAAATACTTTAAAATGAATTTTGTTAAAACAAATTCTTGGGGGTTTGTTTAGGAGAGGAATCCCTAGCATAAAAACATTAGAAGCAGTACATATATTCTGGAGATTTCATTCACAGGTTCTTTTCTAAATATTTTCACTCTGGATTCTTAAATGCCAGTGTTTTCTGACCTCATTAATATTTTGGTTGTTTATTATTTTCATTGTTGTGCTGGCTAACTATATAAAGATAAACCAGTTCTGTGTTACTGCCCTAAGTGCTTGCTTTACTCAAATGCACTCTCATGGGTGGAGACATTCCATGTTGTCATGTGTTATATAGGCATTTCTGAAATGACATTCATTAGAAACCATGAAAAGAAGTGAAAGCATTCCTCAGCTGTCACCTTTTTAGTTATCTATTTAAGTACATGCATTGAGTATGCAGATATTCTGCCCAGAGATCCTTACTTAATAAAAATCTTTAACTTGAGTATTCATTCATATTGAACTCAAGTTCTTTTTTTGTTGTTAGTTCAAAATGATCTCTAAGAGTGTAGAAAGTTTTTGTCCTTTTCTTGAGTGCTGCATAGTACAAAAGAGATTAAATTTTGTGGGTGCAAAACCTTCTTGAAGACTAGTAACCATGTGGGAAAGTATGTTTTCAGACTGTTAAAAAAATACGAGCGTTATCAGTTACCTTTCCTTTATAGTAAACCTTCTGTATATATTTTATTAACCTTCAAAATTATTTTAGGTGATTATAACTTATTCTAATAATTGTCCTCCTAGAATATTTCTAGAGCTCATTCAGAGCTTCAAGTCAAGAGCATTCTTTTGAATATCCATAGTATTTAGAATTTGTTTCTTTCAGGGGAGTTTTTTCATTTTTGAAAATAATAGTCATTTGGAGTTGTGTCTGTGAATAATATAGATCCTGGTGGTAGTCATAGTTAATATCAATAATTGTGATTTTTCTAAAAAGTTTATTCCTAAAACATCTTAAGATTAGATTAGACATGATTTGAATTTTTTTTATTTTGTATTTAGAATTTCTTTATGATGAACCTCATGTATTCTTCATTTGAGTTCTAGATTTTGCATGAGATGACTCAAATGTTATAACTTGTGATTTGAATTTTTTGTGTATCTTTGTTTTTCACAAAAGATTTTGTTGCTGCTCTATGCAACAAAATCTACATTTCACTGAGCTATTGTTTTTTTCCAATACATGTTAATTTGTAGCTTTTCTCAAAAGTTTTGAACAGATGACATGTTCAGTAATTTATATATCCTCTCCAAGTACCTGGAACAGTCTGCATAAAGACTTTGCATCAGGGTTTTTCTTTTGAATATGTCTATTGCTATTTAATTCTTTTAACCTTTTTTTTTTTTAACATTAAAATGTCTTTAAATTTCTGATCTCAGGTTTTTAAATCTTATATAAGTCTTTAGCACCTTGTACTCTTGCATTTATATGATCTATTTTTTTTTATTTTTAAACATAGCTTACTTTCAGGTTTGCCTTATTATGTATGCATTTAACTAAAAAAAAAGTTTTATACTTTGAAGAAAAATAATTATTTAAATAATTAATGCATCATAAAAATATAAAAGAAATTTAATGCTATTCAGATTTCCAGGATTGGAAGTAGCCCCATTTAAAACTCTGATAAACTTCCTTTTGTACATCTCCATAGAAGTATGTGATTTTCTCCAAATTACCTAATTTTCTGATGTATGATCTGTTTTTTAAATTATACATCTTTACAAATACTTCCATGTTAATCAGTATTTTTTAAATATAAGTATTAAAACATTTTACCTTTTAATGGCTACATAGTATTCCTCTGTATGTGGAATAAAATATCCCCAAATTTATTTTTCTAGTCCTCCGATTATCAATATTTAGTATATTTTCTACTTTCTTATGTTATTTTATCAAAAATACACAAAATTTATATATCTTTAATCACTTATTACATTGTATTCTTAGGATAGTTTCTTTAAAATCTCATTTGCTGTTTTATGTGTTTTGGTAAAAAAAATGCTCTTTTAATTCTTATTTATACGACGGTATTTTCAGTACAATTTCTATTATGTCACATAATGGAAGATTAACTTTGAAAGTACCTCTGCTGATATACAGCTGTTAAATTCATGTGATGATGTCATCCCTATAAGTCACCCATAGGAAAATTATTTTATTGCTTTCTCTTTCTTTCTCTGTGTGCGTGAGAGAATAAAATTTGTTGTATTTTATTCAGAGAAGTGGTTGATGAAGAGAAAGGATAAAATATATTTTTCTTTATGTAAGATTTAGTTCTAATGTTCTAAGGTTTTGAATTGTGTAAGTTATTAAGATGTTAACATTTGTATTCTGCATTTATATGATGTTATTATTCATTTAAATTAATGATCAACTCATTAGTGTAATAGTTATACAGTTCTTCATTTACCGTATATTTAGGACTGTCCTTATCTTTGAAAACTATGGTCCTTCCCTGGAAGTTGTGTCAACTTAATTGGGTTGTCAGTATGAACAAACGATTATAATTTTAGTAAGAGCTAGAGTATAGATACAGGGTGAGATGAAAGTTTTTATTGGGAGGACTTAACCCAGAATGTCAGGAAAGGCAACCCTGAGAAAGCTATGCAAGTTAAAGGTAACTCATCCACAGGTGTCTTGAGTCTTTTATAAGCCTGTTTTCTCCTAGTTTGTTTTCATATGAATGCCCCTGTTCAGTTTCCCTTTCTGATCTATTTTTCTTAAAGGGTCTTATGTCTATTTTTTTATATAGCATTCATTCCTGTAGTTTCAACAGTCTTCTTTTTATGTAATCTGTTCTCCTTTTTATGTGATCCATATCTTTATTTTTTATAATCAGTATTCCATTTGCCAAGCTAAAATTGCAGGGTCCTCTTGTTTTCTCCTTCATTTCTTCCATAGGATCAGACTCCCCTACCACACTTAGACCTAAAAAAGAAGTACTTTCAAATCCATAATAGTATCTGTATATTCATTTAACAAATATTAAAGGCCTTCTCTGTGTCAGACACTATTAAGTGCTGGGTGGGGGTACATTTTTTAATAAAACAGATCCAACAGTACTCTTTTGGAGTCTACAGTAAAATGAAATTACTTAGCTGTCAGGGAAATACAAATCAAAACCAAAATGAGTTTCCTTTTTCCATCCTCTCAGACGGCTATAATCAATAAAATAGATAATAACAAATATTGACTAGCATATGAGATGTTGGAGCCCTCATATACAATTGGTGGTAATATATTATGTGCAGCCACTTTCAAAAACAATCTCATTTCTTCAAAAGGGTTTATGTAGAGTTACCGTATGACCCAGCAGTTTACTCCTAGTTATATATCCAAGAGAATTAAAAACTTTACCCCATAAAAACTTGTTTTAGTCTTCATAACATCATTATTCATAATAGTCTAAAAATGGAAACAATACAAACATCTGTCAACTAATGAAGAGATAAAGTGGTATACTTTGTCACTGGAATCAGACTCGGATTATTCAGCTGTAAGAAGGAATAGAGTACTGATTATTGCTACAAATATGAATCTTAAATACATTTTGCCAAGTTAAAAGAAGCCAATTACAAGAGACCACATATTGCATGGTTCCATTTATAGGAAATGTCTAGAATAGGCAAATTTGTGGAAACAAACAGCAGATAAATTGGTTGCCAAAGGTTGGAGGTGTTGAGGGGAATTTGGAAAGTTACACCTAGTGGATGCAATGTTTCTTGTTAGGGTGATGAAAATGTTCTAAAATTGTGGCAATGGTTGTACAAATTGGTGGCTATTCTGAAACCCATTTGTAAACTTAGTGGCTATTGTTAACGTACATCTCAATGAACTGCTATATTTTTTAAAAAATGAAAGTGCGTCAGTGTTCCTAACTGAAAAGTGAGGCACTGGCAGTCCCCCAACTGCAGCCTAAGCTTGTTTTTTAGTTACTGTAGTTATGATGGCAAACTGCCTTAACACAGCTTGGAATCTACTAGAATATAGATAAATATACAGGTAATTATAAATTTATATCAGTTATGTGCAATGATACACAGTGAGAGTAGTGCAGAGTGCTTGGAAACTCACGAAGGCATTATCTCACCTAGATTTAGGAGGAGGAAGTCTTCTGGATAAAGTTGTTTGAGTTGGTGAGTGATGAGTAGAAGTTAAGCAAGGCTGTGAGGGAAGGCAGAGGCTGTTCAGAGAGGAAACAGCATGCAAAGATCTGAAGATGGATAGATGTGTTGGGAGATTTTTCCTCAGGTTAACAGAGATACTCAAATTTTCTCTTAGAAAAATGAGCTTTGCTGCAGTGTGGACAGTGCACTGCAGAGGACAAGGCTGAAGGTACGGAAATAGTTCAGGAATTTTAGTAGTCTTGAGATAGATGACTGTGACGTGAACTAGCTTGGTGGCAGTCATATTGGAAAATAGGTTGACTCGGGATATATTTAAAAAATAGAATTGATAGGAATTAGAAGTGGATTGACCTAAAGAAGTAAGAATCAAAGACTGTGCACCTGCCTTCAGGTATGGACAAGATCACTAGGTGAATGGAGGTGATTTTCACAGCATACAGTAAATATGGAACAGCATATATAAAAACCTCATAGGAGATCAAGATCCATAGTTGTCTTTTTTGACTTTCAGTGAACTACCTAAAAATATGTGCAGAAGTTTTTAGTTTTTCTCTACCTTTCAGTTCAGAAGAATTAACTAAAAAGTAAAACCACATTTTTATATTATTGTGTATAGCGAGTTGTGTTAGGGGTATGGGGTGTGTGCTTTTTAGGAGCATAAAGAAGAGTGGAGCCCAGAATTGTTGGAGAGGAATAAAAGAATGTTAGTGACAATCTGCAAGTTGTTTATTGCCTGAAACAATGCACTATGAAAATATGGAAGGTGAGAGTATATTTTCTCAGAGCATGTTGGATTTTTCTAAGAATTGTACAATCAACAATCTCTGACTTCCCTCAGTTTCTAAATTTACTCAGTACTGTTTCCAAGGAGAATAAATGTAAAATATTAGTCATAGAAAAGAAACACACCTTGATACACTTTTGTCATGCCTAATATATCTTTTCTTTTCTCTGTGCTTTTCAGAATATTATGGGACTTGATTTGACTATTTGAACATTTTTTTAAAATCCCACAATTAGCTCTATAAGGTTGTGAGTTATTTTGACCTGGAGCAAGCATCATTAGGCTTGTTTCAGCTTAAACGAAGCAGGAAATGGTTATTATATATTAAACTCTAACTAAATCACTTGACATCTTTTTCATCCCACCTTTGACATTTAAAGCCAGTCTTACGTTTATATGTGTGTGCATTTTGTGTGAAATGAACTGCTAGTATGTAAATTGTTTCTTTCTAAAACCACTTTATAGTTAACAAAATTAATTACCAAAAAAAAAGTATGTCTAATATGATTCCACAGGGGCAGGGGTGGGCAATGTTTTACATAGTACAAAAATGTGGAAAAATGACTCCTAACTGTTAACCATGATTTTCTTTGGGAGGGAAGTACAAATTTTCAATTATGTCATCTTTGAATCTTTCACAAGAAGAAAATGATAAATTTGCATAGGCGAAAAACGGCTAAATGGCTACTTCCAGTAATGTTTTTAAGGATTAAATATGGGCACATTGACATAATTAATGAATTTTAGTTTGCTAGTGTTTGGCTGCCTAAGGAGGCTGGTGTTGGATGGTTAAATATTTATGTATTATCCTTTCTTTTCCTTTCAACCTTTTTTAAAAATATTTTTTTAGATGTTCATAGACCTTTATTTTATTCATTTATTTGTATGTAGTGTTGAGAATTGAACCCAGTGCCTCACACATGCTAGGCAAGCGCTCTACCACAGAGCCACAGCCCCAGTCCCAGCCCCTAACCTTTTCTTTAATAAGAATACCCATTTGCAATGGAATGCATACCTTGGGAATTTTTAATTCTAGGTATATATAGTTAGATGTATTTTATAGTTTTTGGTAAGTGGACTGCAGAAGGTTCAGAGAAGAGGTAAATATGATTGCCAAAAAGGCAAATAATAATTGGGGGATAAAAGGATTTTAAAAGATAAAATTTAGATTTAAGAATTTTAGATAATTCCAGTGGGAGAGATGTAGAGGAAAGGTCTACAGAAGCAATTTTTATATAGTGAGCTCTTTTGCTTTGTTGTGTATGCATATAAAAAAATTGATGAATATCCATTTTAAGAATAAATTGATAAAATGGCAACAAATCTGTACAAATCAGAAATATTAAAGCCTAGAGTTATATGAATTTTGTGAAAATATTTTTAAAGACAGTGAAAGGACTTTTGAAAGGTGTAAATTAGAGGAAGACTTGAAAGAAGGAATGGCATTTACTTTACGTGTATATTTTTATATGTGTATTTAAAAATGATCTCCTGTACTCTAGACTGGCAAAATTCTAATTACCATTATGTAATAGATAATTTTGGAAGAAACTGGTCACCAGAGACCAGTTTGAGTTTTTTGAAAACAAGTTATGTTGACTACTTTACTTACTTTTTTGACAAGGTTTGTAAATTTCAATGAGGAAAATGTTGGCAAACTGAGGAAGGCTTGATTTAGTTAAGCCTTAACTTATTGCCTTTGTGGTTAACATGACAAAATTCTGGCATGTATATTAGCTAGGATTAGGCAGACTAACAACTGAATGAATCACCACACACACACACACCAGTCATACTGCTAATTGATTATTCATTGTCTATCCAGAGGGAAGATTCACAAAGTAATACAAAGTATAGAAAGTAATGGTCCTTGGTTCTTAATCTTGATGTTATTCTGTTTAACATTTTTAGTAGATACAGCTATAGAAGCTGAGCAAGAACTTCAAAAAGCATAAAATAGCAGGTCTTAAATAATAAGATGACAAGATAATGGTAATGATGTAAAATTCTGTATCTAAGCATTGATTAAATATAGGTTAGTAGTGGTCATCTTTGACAGACTTATGAGATACAAGTCACTGAAAGTTTGTAATAACACGTCCAGTGCATGACAGCAGTCTAAAAATAATTTTAAAACATACTGATTTAATGTAAAGCAAAATCAGTGTTGATTGTAGATTTAAACAAAATCTATTTCTCTTCATGGTGAGATCATATCTGATTAATGTGTATAGTGCTCATACTTTAGAATTTGTCTCTTGTTCAGCAGATCTTACCATTTACCCACCAGGGAAATGGCTTTGTTTGTATAACTAAGTCAGTTCTACAGAGAAAAGTAAGTAAACTGTGTGTGTGTGTGTGTGTGTGTGTGTGTGTGTGTGTGTGTTCTAAATTCTTTTTCTAGAATGTTAAACCCATTTTTGTGCACATATACATTCTTGCATCTCTTCAAATGTCCTAAGAGTCTCCAGAATGATCAACCCAATGGCATTTTTTTTCTTTGAGTCCCTTGAAAAATGAAAGAATTTTCAAAGCCATTTAATTCTTACCCCGAGTGTTAGTCTAATCACCAATAGGAAAATGAGCTAGAAGGATTTTGTACGCATATTAGTTAGGACTCTTTAAGTAAGAAAAGTTCATCTGAATGAACCTTAAAGTAATTTATTATTACATCATAGAGATATCTCATAGAACCTGGGCTTCTGGAATGAACAAGAACTAGAAGATATATATAACCCAGGAAGTTTTTTAAGTTTTTCATTATTGTTTCTTTTATTTTTTTTCCAGTTGTAGATGTACACATTACCTTTGTTTTATTTATTTTTATGTGGTGCTGAGGGTTGAATCCAATGCCTCACATGTGCTAGGCAAGCTCTCTCCCACTGAGCTACAACCCTAGCCCCTCATTGTTGTTCTGATTTACTTTTATTCTTTTTTATAACAAGCTAGATTTTCCATTTTCCAATTCAAGAAGGCAAAAAATAAGGTAACCAACAATTCCAGACTTTATATTTTGGTCTAGATATCTAGGGAAATTGATCTCCTTGTTAGTTTTAATTCCAGATTCTCGGGATCATTTGATCATCTTAGGGTTATTATGCATCATCTTAGATTATCAGTGGTGCTGATGGGGCTGAATCCCTTTCAACAAACTACTGAAATCATGTATTCTGATGAGATGAGAGGGGCATAAAGCTAGAAGTAACAAGCTCAGTTGTATAAATACATAATCTATAAACATTGAAAATGCATGAATGTTAAGTCTTAAATCAGTAACACTTAGACTTTGTGGTTTCAAGACCTCCAAATACTCTTAAAAATTAAGGACAACAGTATACAAATTAATACAAGTAACACTGTGGCAATCTGAATAAGTAGATTACATTAGTATCAATATTCTGGTTGTCATTATACTATAATTTTGCAAAATTTTACCATTAGGAAAAACTGGGCAAAGGGATAGTTCTGTATTATTTCTTAGAACTGCATGTGAACCCATCATTGCCTCAATAGCATAATATTTTAAATTTTTGTCTATTATTTAATATAAAGAATATATTGAGGGACCTCAATATTTTTGTTTATGTTGGTGGTGGGTCTTTATCAAATTAGAAAATAAAATAAAGAAACTCTAAACGTTTATTTATTTCAAATAATAATAGCTCATTGTATTTCAATATAACGTTTATGAAAAATAAGTATACTTTGCAAAACAAAATTTCAGGAAAGGAGTAGTATTGTTTACATTTTTTTTTTTTTTTTTTTTTTTTGGTGCCGGGGATTGAACCCAGGGGCACTCCACCACTGAGCCACATCCCCAGCCCTATTTTGTATTTTATTTAGAGACAGGGTCTCACTGAGTTGCTTAGGGCCTTGCTAAGTTGCTGAGGCTGACTTTGAACTGGATCCTCCTGCCTAAGCCTCCCAAGTGCTGGGATTCCAGGTGGGGGCCACCGCGCCCGGCTATTGTTTACATTTTTAAAAATTGCCTTAGTGTCTTGCTTAAGATAATTGGAAAACATGCATTCCTTGGAAAATCCCACTATACAGCTGGGAGAGAATGAGAGTATTAACCTTTGTAAACTTCCTGAAGGATCTAAGTGAACAATTGAACTTAAATAAATGAAGAGATATAATATGTTCACTGCTTGAGACTACGGAAAAGATGTCAGTTCTCCTCAGACTAATTACAGCAACAAGTTCAACTAAAATTCCAGTATGTCTTTATTGTGTGTTTATGAAAAATGTCACTGATACATAAATGAAAAGGGTCAGGCTTAGCTAACTTTAAGAACAAAAAATTGAGAGTACTTTCTCTGTTGGATATTAAGACTTAACCATAAAACCAAAGTAATTAAAGTAGTGTGGTATTAGTCCAGGACTAGTCAAGAAACTAGTAGATCAGAGCAGAGTCCTGAAGAAGATCTAGTTAGATATGGACATCTAATTTGTGATGAAGGTGACACATTAGTGAATGGGGAAAAGACAATCTCATCAGTATGTGGACATCAGCCAGCCAATCTATCCATATGGAAATAAAGGTTAATCTTGACCCCCTATACATATACCATGCACAAAAATAAATTTTAAATGTATTATTGATCTAAATGTGAAACAACAGCTATTGTAGAAGGTAACGGATGAGAATATCTTTAAAATCTTGGGGTAGGGTAAGTTTTTTTCATTTTTATTTTTAATTTAGATACATAGTTAACCATAAAGGAAAAGATGTGTGTCTGTGTGTGTGTACACTTATGTGTATTAAACTATAGAAAATAGAAAACACAAGGCATATCACGAAAGAAAATATTCAGATGATAATGTACAAAAAGTTATTAAATTTCAAAGTGCCAATAGGTGCTAGTAAACTTCCGCGGTAATAGCTAAAATTATAGACATAATAATAATGGAGAGGATGTAGAGAAACTAAAATTCTTATACATTGCTCATTTAAGAAGTGAGATTTCAAATGTATTCAGATATATTAAAAATTTGTGTTTTTTGCTGAGTTTTGGACATGCAATAACAATGGAAATGTTGACATTATGGATTCATGTTTTAAAGCAGAAATTTCACTGGAAGCTGTTAAGTTTCCCTATTAAGCAGATTCATTTAAAATTTAAAATTTATGTTTATATATACCCTTATATTGATTAGTTGTTGATTTTATGTTCCGTGTTTGATTAATTTAACAGATCGTTTGTTGAATGATTCGTATATACTAGACAGAGCTAGAAGCTAGGGAATACAGAAATTGGCAAATCAAGATAATATCCCATTCTCATTAACTAAGATAGCAGTACAGGTTGTATTCAATATTTAGAAATGCTATAAGGGAGCAAAAAGTTTTGAGAGTTTGGATGGGGTTTCTGTGAAAATGATGGTTCAGGGAAGAACAGAAAAATAAATAGGATAAACTTGGTTAAAAAGTTGGTGGTAATGGGAAGAGAGGTTGATTATTGGCAGAAAGTGACATAATAGGTACAAGAGGAAAGGATACATAAAAATCCCTTCAGAGGACAGAGCAGGGCTCATTGGAGAAACTAGAAAGACCAGTGTGATTAGAGCACAGTGGATGAGGGAAGAATGATGCCACAAGATACATGTGGAGGTAGTATGAAGTAAGATCTAGTAGGACCTTGGAGGCCTCGCTAAACCTTTTTTTTTTTTTCTTTTTTTGGTAAGAGCATCATAATTTTACACAATCATTGGGTTCATTTTGACAGAATCTTACATGTAGGGGATTTGATTTCAAGCCCCATCCCCACTCTTTTCCTCCTCTCTCCCTCCCCCTATTCTCCCTCCTCTACTCTACCCTTTGGTAGCTTTATAAATGAATATAATATGATTTTGTTAAATTCATTCCATTTGTCTTCCCCTTTCCTTTCCTTCCTCCCTCTCATCTATTCCACTGATCTTCCCTATCTTTATAATATCTGATCCTCTCCCCCATTGCCTTCTTTTCCTTATTTTGCTGTAGCTTGCACATATGAGAGGAGGCTTTTGACCTTTGATTTTCTGAGTCTGGCTTATTTTGCTTAGCATGATTTTCTCCATTTCCTGCCATTTACTGGCAAATGCCATGATTTCATTCTTCTTTATGGCTGAGTAAACTCCATTGTGTGCATATACCACATTTTTGTGATCCATTCATCTAATGAGGGTCATCTGGGTTGATTACATAATTTGGCTATTGTGAATTTTGTTGCTATGAACATTGAAATGGCTTTATCACTGAAGTATGCTGATTTTAGGTCTTTTGGATAAAAACTGAGGAGTGGGATAGCTGGGTCATATGGTGGTTCCATTCCTAGTTTTTTGAGGAATCTCCACATTGCTTTCTAGAGTGGTGGTTCTAATTTGCAGTCCCAGCAGCAATGTAGAGTGTACTTTTCCCCACAGCATTTATTGTTATTTGTATTCTTGATAAGTGCCATTATGCCTGGAGTTCTGAAATCTTAGTGTAGTTTTGATTTGCATTTCGTTAATTGCTAGGGATGCTGAACCTTTTTCTTCATTTATTTCTTGGGCATTTGTGTGTCTTTTGAGAAGTTTCTGTTTAACTCTTTTGTTCGTTTATTGATTGGGCTATTTGTGTTTTTTTTGGCATTTTTTTGAGTTCTTTATATATTCTGGATATTAATCCAGAGGAGTAGCTGGCAAATATTTTCTCCCATTCTGTAGGCTCTCTCTTCATGCTCTTGTTTTCTTTGCTGTACAGAAACTTGAATTTGATGGCATCTCACTTTTGATTCTTGTTTTTATTTCTTAAAACTTTGGGTCAAGAGCTTGGGTCTTGTTGAGGAAGTCAGTGTCTGCCCACATATATGATGGAGTGTTGACCCTATGTTTTCTTCTAGTTATTGCAACTTTCTGGTCTAATTTCTAAGTCTTAGATCTATTTCGATTTGACTTTTGTGCAGGGTGAAAAAGATAGGAATCTAAATTCATTCTTCTACATGTGGATATCCAGTTTTCCTAGCACTACATCACTTTTCTTGTTCAGAATTGCTTTGGATATCTAGATCTTTTATTCTTCTAAATAAATTTTGGTATTGTTTTCCTAGTTTGTGAAGAATGTCACATAAAAATAGGTGCACCTATCTTTGATGGGAATTGCACTGAATATGTATATTGCTTTTGGTAGTATGGCCATTTTGACTATATTTATTCTGCCTGTCCCAAGAACATGCAAGGTCTTTCCATCTTCCGAAGTCTTATTCGGTTTCTTTCTTCAGTGTTTTATAGTTTTCATAGTGGAGATCTTTCACCTCACTAAGCCCATTTTCATACTAAGAGCTCTGGAAATGTAGTGTAATTGCCTTAGCGTGATCAGATTTGCATCATTAAGAAACAGCTGTTCTACACAGATGAGGGTGTAGGGATGAGGGCATCTGCTAGCAGAGAAGTTCCAGAGGATATTGCAGGAATCTAGACGAGATCTGTTTCTTAGATGGCTTTTCGAACACTGTCATTTTACAGGATGTTAAAAGGCACACTAAAGATAAGAGAATATTAGACCAATGAATTGGAGAGTTACTATTTTAAACAAGATTAAGCAAAGTTTTGCTAGAGATTTGTACAATCTTTAAAATACACTGGGAAAGTGAGACTGAGGAAGGAGCTGACCTCAAGTGATAGAAATGGAATCAGTATTGGGCCTGGAGGAGGTTTAGTGTTAGGAGTTGAAAAAATAGTATGTGAAAAAAGTCTGGAAGCATAAATCATAGCAAGCCTGGTGGTATAGACTTTACTGGTGAATTTATAAAAGTAGATTGAAATAAAGTTACTCCAGGAGAATTAATTTGGTAGTTGTGGAAAATAGGAAGCCACAGGAAAGCCATTCGTTTCATTTCACCTCAGCCATGAAAATGTCCTTTGATTCTTTCATTTTGATGCTGTAAGGTTCCTTTTACTGAAAAATTTGAGTTTGGGCAGGAAAATGCAGACCAAAAATATACTGAGATTTCATCTCACTCTAGTTAGAGTGGCAGTCATCAATAATATACATAATAAAAAATGCTGGTGAGAATGCTTGTTCAGATTTCCCCAGTGTTGCTTGTATTAATTTGTTTTGTTTACTGTTGTCCTCAGTTTTTAAGAGTACATAGGTGGTCTGAAGCCACAAAGTCTAAGTACTGCCGATTTCAGAGTTAACATTTATGCATTTCAGTGTTTATAAATTATGTTTTTATACAACTGAACTTATTATTTTTAGCTTTGTGTCCCCCTTATCTCCTCAGAATATGATTTTAGTAAAGTTTGTTAAGAAGAATTCAGCCCCATCAGCTACCACTGATAATCTTACATGATGCATGAATAATCCTAAAATGATCAAATTATCCTTTTCCTGGGAATCTGAAATTAAAACTAACCACTTTGAAAATTAGTATGAAGATTCCTCAGAAGACTAGGAATGGAACTACCATATGACCCATCTGTACCACTTCCTGGTATTTATTCAAAAGAATTAAACTATAGCAGTATATGCGTACTCATGCTTATAACTCTGCAGTTCACAGTAGCCAAGTTATGGACCAGCTTTGGTGTACATAAAGAAAATATATATAAAAATCACACAATGGAATTTTATTCAGCCTTGAAGAAGAACCAAATGTCATTATCAGGAGAATGGACAGAACTTGAGAACATTATGTTAAGGGAAATAAACCTGTTTCAGAAAATCAAGGATTGCATGTTTTCTCTCATATGTGGAAGTTAGAGGGAAAAGGGGTGGGGTCCTCATGAAAGTAGAAGGAAAACCAGCAGAATAGAAGAAGGGAACCAACTGGGAAGGAGGAGGGGAGGGAAAAAGGAGGTACTGAGTAATGAAATTGACCAAATTATGTTATATGCTGAATAATGAAATTGACCAAATTATGTTATATGCATCTATGAATATATCACAATGAGTCCCACTGTTATGTGTAATTATAATGCATCAGTAAAACAAGTTAATAAAAATGTTGGGTTTTGGATCATTGTTTTATAATCTTTGGAATTCTGAGATAGGTTACAAAGTGATTTGAATTAGAAATTATAAGAAGTTAGGTATTGATTTTTTTTTCTATGTTCCCTTTTCAAATCCGTAATACTGACTTTTTTTAGCCACAAGTTTTATCAGTCTTAATAGTTGCATATACTTAAACTAAAATTATAAATTTTTAAATAATTTCAACTATTAATATTAATTTTTGTAGTATCACTAGCCTTTGAAATTGGAGGGTGTGTATATATACATATGCATATATATGTTCTTATAATGCATTAACTTTTTTAGGAGTGAAATTCAAAGAGTAGTAAACTGAATTTAAGGCATTTTAATCTCATATAGCTCTTACAAGAGCAAATAGTTTAAAATAATTCATGAGATAATGGATTCGAAATATACTTTTTTAAAAGTATATTTTAGTTATCATAGTTTCACCATCCCATCCTGTTTGACTAGGGTCTTCTAGATTAACTTGTATGGGCCCTTTTCTCACCCAGTAAACTTCTTACCTCCCTTAATGGTAAATGATTCCTCCCCCATTTACTGTGAAATCAATATGATATTAAAGATGAGCTGAGGTTGGAGTATAGATTTTTAAATTTATAATAGGTTCTTATAGCACGTGGGGAGTAATATCTGCATCTTCAGAGGGACTTATTTGGAATAATAATACTAACACATGATATGTTTAAATATTTAACAGACACTGCTTTAGTCTGTTATACTTTCTCACTTCAATCATATGAGGCAAGCATTATTTCGTTATACCAGTGAAGAAAATGAGGTAAAAGTTGTTGACTACACAGTCACAGCAAAGTTTATGTTGTTGAACTTGACATTGAACCTGGGCAGTTTCACTGGACATTATTCTCTTAAATACTCTGCTATAGTGCCTCTGGAATACTTGAATCACCACATTCTGTCCCCATAGTATTCCCAGGTATCCATGGGGCTTAATTATAGGACAATTGATAGGCCTGGACAGATCTGGTAGATCAGTTATTTCTTAAACCTGCACCAATGGGATGTTATGAGAAACTTGCTGGATGCAGCTAGCGAACTCCAAGGTTTAGCTTTTGCTTGCTATCATGCTCTGCTTTTCCAGGACTTAGTTTATGATAGTAGGTGGCATTTAGTACAAGAAATTGAGGACCACTTGGTATACTGTTTTTATGTTATCAGCTCTTGATTGTGAATACCTTTACCTGAAAAAATTCTAACTGAATATATAATGATTAAAGTGTAACAGAACTGGAAGATCACAATACATAAAGCCTTATGTAACAGAACTGGAAGATCACTAATACATAAAGCCTTATGTATTAGTATTTTATGTTTCTATTAAGTTGTTTAAAATATTTATTTTATCCAAAAACATTGTATACAATGTACACATAGCCTTACTAAATACTTCTGTTTCATTTTCAGTTCAAGTATCTGAGATCATGTACCTGCTTTTCTGCTAGCTTCTGCTCTCATATTAAGTCATTTTTTCCATTACTAAAAGCTTGTTTGTTTTTATTGGATAATCTGATTCCAAGTTTAGAACGTCTACATTTTACAAGACTATGGATGACAAGGAGATAAAAAAACGAGAAGACTACAAAGAAAGCAGTTCTTAGTTTTAGCAAAAAATTCAAAGGCATTTGGCTTTTTTTTTAACTGCTCACTTCCTATTTTGGAATAAAGTAAAGCTGGAACTTAGTTTAGGCATGGTAATTATACAAACTATATTCTTTGAAGATATGAAATAATTAAATACATTGCTTTGGGTTATCACCTGTTTTAAAATGTAAATGAATTTTCAGGAAATATTCTACCCTTTGATTATTCCACAAGACGCTAAAATTTAACATTGTTTTAAAGAACATTTTGCATAGGAAAAATCAGTTATGAGTTTGTATCCTAACATTTCCAGTTCTACACAGAGACCCATTTTTGTGAAGGAATTTTCCTTCAGAAATTTATTTTAGGAAACAATCTGATTTCTCTTCAGGCTAATAATGGGTCTCATTTCATTAAAAATACTGTGAACAACTATTAATTTATATACCCTAGAGGATATCAGTCTTAAAAATTTTAAAGAAAAATTATTTTTGTATACAGCAATAACATTAGACTAAGCCCACATGGTAGAATGAACTTTCATCTTCCTTTGAAGGTACTTGCTCTGCTTGTCAATTTCTTGTCTTTATCACCTCTCAAGGAAATATGCCACATGATTTTTAAATTTTTTTTTTAACCTTGATGATCTTTTTGTTAGGATCAGCAAAATATCTTTGGACACTCAAAAATTTCCCCCTGAATTTAAAGTTGGTTCTAGAGCTCAATTTTATCTTTTTGGTTATCTTTGAAAGTCAAAATATGTTTATTGTAAATTGAAAATAACAAGCATATCAGTGTTGCTAGAACTAAGAAAAGGATGTGGCCTGATAGTATTGAGTAATTGGGAAATCATTCAGACGACATTTTAATTTTCCCTTATATGCTTTTTCATAAGAACTTTTCTTCCAGGTGGCAGCTATACTCCTCCCATCCTGCCTTTTAATACTAACATGTCTAAGAGACCTTTGAGTGAGTAGAGCCAGAGAAGTGGTATCATAACTTACATTAACATATTAATGAAATGCTTTGAAATTGAATCATGCCTGAGATGATTTGTGAGGTATAATTAATTGTATATAAAAAATAATGAAAAGCAAGCTGAGCTTTTTTTTTCTAATGCTTTTTGCTAAACATGCAAATTTTTAGCTTTTTCTTTTTAACTTTAAAGGTTATACATGTATCTGCCTTGGAAAACTTGGAAAAGAAAAAGAAAAAAAATGACCTTCAGCCTTTTGCCCAATGTTAATATATCAGCATATTTTCTTGAAATTCCCTCTGCCTTGTTTTTGGATGTTTGTGTGTGTGTATTATACAACTGTGTGTATGTGTGATTTTATTCATACTTGGGACTGTAGTATATAATTTTTTAATCTCACATATAGCTTATTTTATTTTTGTCATGAAATAATAATTTAATATTAATGATAATTATTAACTTATTATTTTCTTAACCATTCCAGTCTGTTACTGGGTTTTCATTATTCTTAATTTATTCTTTCATTCTTTCAACTAGCAATTGTTGCATGCTTGCTTTTGTACTAATAGTTTGATAAGTATTTCAATACAAAAGAAGTTTTTCAGTTTAATTAGCATGATTTTCTTATTTTAAATTCTTATTACTGAATTTTCTGGGTTAAAGTGAAGGAATATTTAAAACCTCTTAACTACAGAGATTACCCAGTTGCTCTCAAAAGGTTGCACTGGTGTAATTGCCCACTAGAAATGGACATGTTTTACTTTTTCCTCACCGGCTCTGTACACCTGTCATTAACCCTTCTTGGTTGATTGCAGAGATGCAGATGATTTTTGGTACTGAACATACTATAGGTAGATTATGTAAATAAAAAATAATTTGTTCCACAAATTATTTTAGTGGTTTCTTCTACAGAAAATGTTTGGTTCAAAATTATAAATACATACATGAATTTAGGTAACAAAAACAAAAATACGTCTCGTAGGTAAGATACTGACTCAACAAAGAGTCAGTTTAAGACTGCAAGAGAAAACAGCTGGAAAGAACACTGGTTTTGTGTCAGGCTTGAAAGTGGATGGTATAGGTGTGGAAAATGATTGTTAGGAATGATGGAAGATTTGGAATACACAGGTACACAGTATGATTCTACTTAAAAAAAAAAAAAGAAAAATATACAGAATAGGATATTTGTACAACTTTTTTTATGTAACTTAAGTTCTCAGTTATTAGTGTGTTATTAAGCTTCAGATTTGTTGTGGCTTTTAAATTTTATTTTGTTAGAATGTTTACACAGAATTTTTCAGAATAGTCTTTAAATAATTATTTGAATAGCTATAGCAAAACATGAATAGAATTAGTGAAGAAAAATTATTTTGGTAATGTGGCATCTGGAAGGTAGATTATCCAAGCTGTGTGTGAATTGATTTACACAACAAGATGTTAGAGTGGATTTTCAACCATGAATTTCAGTATTTTAGGTTTTGGAAATGTTTTTGTATTTATATTTAAACTTCTGTATGATCTTAGCATTTGCTTCAAGCAAAGTGAAGGTGCTTCTATGTGTTTTGAAGAATTAAAACAATAGTTCTTTACTTAGTTTGCTTTTTGCTTAGCTTCTGTATCCCACACTTTATAAGAGCAGATCATCTTTTGGTCCTTGTACCAGTTAATCTGGGGCTTTTGTCTTTCAAAAAGTTAAATATAGAACAAATGAAATCTACAGATGCTTTCATGTATTTTAAACAGCCAATTGTTTAATAAAATGTTATGGATTGGTATGGGTATCTAAGAATAAAAGAGCTAGTAGGATGTAGGGGGACAAACTTTCCACCACAAATTATGAGCTATTTCATCTGAGTCTTTTCCTTATCAGAATTTGCCAAATTAAGATAATCATATTCCACAGCAGAGTTCTCGGGAGGATGAAATGAGATGGTATATGTGAAATTTATCCACCACAGCCTTTCCCACCAAAGGGTGAAGTGAACTAATATTTGAATAATTACCCCATTCTAGACCTTTTAATAGGTGCTGGGGTCTATATTAGAAAGTGTCTTTTTTGAATTTCCATTCTGTTTGGAAAAATAAAATGAATTGTCCTCAAATGGCAGTCATTAGAATATTTTCTCCAGTAAAGCACTATATGTAAATGTCATTTTTAAATTCTAGTCCTACAGAATTGGGAAGGGGAAATTTTTACATATAATTACTTTGTTTGTGGATGATGTGAATGGATTTTCAGGGGAAAATAATCTAATGTGGTATGGACAAGAGGCAGTGTTATTGAATGGGGGGGTCAGCTGGACAGTAATACTTGTGTAGTGTGGTTTTACATTAATTTTTATTTTTTAAGAGCTGTGAAATCATGATTGTATTCAACATCATTTTTCTCAAAGAATTATTTTCTCAAAGAAGTAATTGTAATAATAATAAAAGGTGGCATAGAATTAGAACATTGATTTATAGTATCAAGTTCCAGATTATGATATTGAGATTAATATAAAAATTTAGTTTCTGCTTTATTGGTATATTAGGTAGAATCAGTTTAAAGTGACTTTCTAGGCTAAACAGCTTGGAATCAGGATTTATTTTTTTAAATTGTAAGTTCATTATCCATTTGTAAATTTCTCTGAAAACTGATAACTTTAGTGTTTCTTGTAAGTGAATACTTGTTGAACTGAATTTTATTTAATTTTAAAATAAAAATCCTACTGTTTTTTTTTCAACTTTGGGGACCAGATTTCAGGAATCTAGCATAAATTTCCTAGAAAAAAATCAGTTGTGAAGATTAGGTGAAATACTGAATATAAAAGTGATGTTATATAAAATGCAGTATTAATACATGACAAAAGAGGAAATGTCAGACTTCCATTTTAAGTGTTGGTACTGATGAACACTTGAAGCTCAGAGGAAATAGTGTTTTTTTGTCAGAGAACACTTATATAAACTTGATATTGAAATTATCTGAATTTTTATCTCTGTCTTAGAAGAACTGTCAAGTATATAAAGTGGTTGAACCAAGATTTTAGAGTGTAAGATCCTAAATCATTAATAAGCATCTATGCCTTTTGTTGTCTCTTCCTCGTATTCATTTGTATTCTGCCTCAGCATCCTTTGGATTTTTAACTACATTAAAACTACCTGCCTTAAGTTCTTCCATACTTCCAGCCCTTATGTTTCCCCTTGCCTGAAATGGTCTCTCCACCCCTTACTCTCCCTTTCATTTGATTAACTCCTATTCATTCTCTTAAGTTTTGTAGCTTTCTCAGAGCAGCCTTTGCTGACTCATTGTCTCCAAACCTATCTCTCCCTATTAGCATCCTGTTCTCTCATGCTTCTTTCCTTAGTGTGTGATTATGCTCTGTTTATTTATCCAACAGTGAAGCTTAAGCAATTCCAAGCTCATAGTGAATTATAGATAAGCAATTGCTGAATGATTAAATTTAAAGAAATCAATAACTTCATAAACCAATTTTTGCTTTGTTTTTACTTTTTTATTTTTTATTCTCCTCCCCTTTTCTCTCCCTGCCTTTCTTCCTTGCTTTCTTCTATCCATCTGTCCTACCTTCCTTTTGTCTCCTACAGATTCAGATAGTGAATAACTTATTATTAACTGCATGGTAATATTCACCTTTAAGGAAGCCATGTCATTCTCATATAGTTGTTTGCTTTTGTGTGTGTGTGTGGGGGGGGGGTAATAACATCACTCCAAAAGCAAGGAGCAAACTCAGTTGAAGGTAAGCTTCCTTTTTTTGCCTTTTCAAGAGAATGAAAGCATATGTTCACACAGAAACCTGCATATGAATTTTTATGGTGGTTTTATTTAGCCCAGAACCGAAAACACCTCAAATGCTGTTCAGCTGCCATGTCAACAGCAAAAATGTCCATCATTTTTGTTCAGCTTCAGCTGTCCTTTAGTAATCATAGGAACCCTTCTAAAAAGGATTAGTTCGAAGATGACTCTTGAGCACAATTGCTTCTAAAATTTTCCTTCCAGGATGGCCCCTATTTTTCTACCCTACGTGCTCAAGTATCTTAAGCAGTTACTTCTGCCACGAAACTTTTGCTAGTCTAGAGCCATCTACTGTATCAGTTCTGTGATAATTTTGTTTACTTGGCAGTCTTTTTCACTAAAACATAAGGTCTTTGATTTTGTCTTTGTAGCATTAGTACCTAGCACAGTACCAAGACTATTTATCATTAGGCATTCAGGAATTTTTTAATGGTTGGAAGGATTTCCTTCATAATGACCTCTTTGAATGACTTTATCTTAAGACTTTGAATAGAATTGAACATTTAGAAATTGCTCTTCTTGATTTGGCACAGAGATAGCTAGATGAGTAGTTAAGATTTTTAATAGGCGGATAATCTTACAGTGTATAACAAGATTGCTTGTGTTGATTTGGTAGATGGGGGGGGGTAAATTTTCAGGAACATAATCCTTTCCTTAAAATTCAGTGAATATGCATCCTGAAGCCATGTACTTAAATTAAAGAGAATTTTCATTTCAGACTGTGTGAAAATACTCCTTGGAAAATATTTTTAAATCTTTAACAGAAACCTTACTGTATATCTAGAAGTACAAGTTGATGGGTATTAAAACTTAAGGCTATTAAATGTATGGTTTTAAGAAGCTTTGTTGTTGATGATTCACATTTACTGCCATTTATGTAAAACACACGTTTGTGGAAATGTGTACATGTTCGTGGAAATGTGTACATTTGTGCGTGTATTCAACAAATACTTATGTATTTTTGATTTAGGCCCTAGGATCCATCAGTGAACAAAGCAGACAGTGAACTTACGCACATTTCCATGTAGTTTATATTCTATTTCTGTATTTTTTGTGTATGTGTGGCGGGGGGAGGGCTATGACAGTTGTAGGATAGACTGTGTATTAAATGATTTTATTGATATATATTGATATTTTGTATTTTAACAGTGGACTAAGATAAATTTGGAGGGTTGTTGCCAACCCTTGATTACCTATAGCCTTATTTCTTATATTTGCCTTTTGGATTTTTTTTTTTTTTCCTGGCTTTATTCAAAATAGGATCGGCAGACAAATTTTATCTAAACATTCAATTAAACTGTTGTTGTTCTAGCATGTGCAAAGGAAGCACTCAGCTATAAATATTACAAGAGGAAAGTAGTTAACAATTTATACCTATAAGAAGCATATAGTTTAATAGAAATACAGCAAATAAATAACCCAATACAGAATAAGGTAAAAAGTATAACACAATGTTATATTCAAAAGGGGGGGGGAGGATGTAAACCTAATCAGAAAGACTAAAACAAAAAGCCTCACTTTATCAAATGTTGATGAGGTTGTGGGGCTTTTGGAACTCTTTGTTGATGGAGATGTAAATTAGTACAATTACTTTGGGAAATTGGTAATGTCTTATAAAAGTCAACATACATCTGCCTAGAAATTCCACTCCTTTTACTTACCCAAGAGAAAACAGGTTCTAAAAGGACTTGTACCAGAGTATTCATAGCAGCTTTATTCTTACTATTTGAAAATGAAACACACGTGCATATTTACAGTAGGGTAATGGGCAAACTATGACATTTCTATATAAAGGTAAATTTATTTAGCAATTAAA
The DNA here is from genome assembly GCA_020662805.1 of Glaucomys volans. NCBI lineage: Eukaryota > Metazoa > Chordata > Mammalia > Rodentia > Sciuridae > Glaucomys > Glaucomys volans. Next base: position 403,807 of record JAJEJO010000604.1, on the reverse strand, counting down.
AGGAATGAACTACGAATCCCGACATTAACAAGAATGAATCTCATACACATTTTGCTTACAGGAATCTTTCACACAATAAGGCTAAGTTCTAAAATTCAATTTATGTGAATGGAATGGCCAAATCTTATTTATGGTATGTGTGGGAAGGGAATCAGAACAGTGATTATATTTGGTGGTGGAAGATTGACTAGCATGGGACGTGAAAAAAGTTCTACAATGATGGTGTGTTCTAAATCTTTGAATGGTTTAGGTTGTGCAGGCTTGTGCATTGGTGAAACAACATTCCAGTGAATGGTGAATTGGAAAGAATTGGAATGGGGTCAAGAATCAGGAATTCATAACAAGGACAAGAGAGAGAAGGAAAGGAGAGAGATTCATTTAAAAGAGGGTGAAAGAGAGAATCAGACACATGTTCTTACCTGCTGAATTTTACAGTTTTTTGGTCTTCCAGGTGAAACGTTTGAAAGTAGTGGCTTCATCCTGATCATATAAATGGGAAACTTAAGAGGCATTCTTAAAACCTCTTTTTCTTTAGCTCTCCATCTTAATAAGAATGTTTTAATTCTTGAGTTTTCATTCTGAACATAATGTAAAACGTATGAACATGACTAGCTAGCTAGATAGATACTATCTTACAACTGAAAACTGCTTCTTAATTTCCATTGCATACATTTGCATGTATGTAGAGTCAGTGTCAAAAACATTATTATACAAATAATTTCAGTCAGTATTAGAGAACACTGAAATTATTTTCTGTTTATAGGGATTCCCCTATTTTACTCATATTTGAGAAATTTTATGTTTTTTTAATTTTTTTTATTTACTTATTGATTCATTGAACACAAATGGAGTACAGCTGTTGTTTCACTGGTTGTACACAAAGTAGAGTCACACCATCTGTGCGTTCATACATGTACACAGGGCAATGGTATCTGTCACACATTCTGTTATTATTTTTACCCACCTTGAGAAAATTTTGTTGTCTGTAAATTTAGGCTCCTTAGCATTTGTTTATAAAGCCAGTGACAAATCCCCTTTTAGCCTCTTAATTTTAATTACGTACTATCCTTTCTTGTACTTTATCTTTCAGCATTATTAAATACCCTCTATCTGATATGCTGCTCCTCTCCTCCCCTTTTTAATAATTTTAACCTTTGCTTTTTGTCCTTAAAGATCTAGATCCAGTTTTTTTATCTAGAAGTCTTGTTTCTACTTAGGCTGTTGCCTTTTCTCTGAGCTCCTACAAAAAAGTATGGCACTTGCCATATTAAAAAAGATTGTATTGTTTTATGCTTGGCTTTCTGTTAAAAATCATTTTTCAAAATCAGTTATGATTTGCCTTTGTATGCCTAGCATATGGTTCCTACCAAATGATGGATGATCAATAATTGTTGAAAAGATCAAAACAATGTCACCATGCTTGTGAAAAACAAAGTCAAAAACCTTTTGGTCTTCTGAAAGATGTTTTCTGGAAGAAAAAGTTTATTGCCATAAAATAAAACTTTGAAGTTTTGACCTATATGTCTTATTTATACATTGTGTTCTCTTCTGAAGAGCTATGAAATAGCTGTATTTGATAAAATTGTTTCATTTGTATCAGACATAACTATTCCATTGAGTTTTATGCATTACGAAGTTTTGTAAAAGAGCGTCTATATTCTTTACCCCTTTTTTGTTCTAGAATACTTAAAAATTAAAGCACAAGGTGATTTAATGCTAGTGTGTTTTGAAATCATGCACATGTAAAGTTATAAATAATACAGAGGTTAATTGTTAGCTCATGGTCTTTCCTCATTTTACTAAGAGTTTTCACTGTTTTTTTTCGGAGTTCTGAAATTATCTGCAGGAGTGGCTTTATGTGATTGCTCTTCTTAATCACTTCCGTAAAAGTAAAACAAAGCCAGTAACATGTTAGTTTCCTTTTATTCAACAGTAGTGAATTGTTGTATTACTTGGTTAAAATTTTGATACCACTTGGTTATAGGTCAGCCCTCTACATTTTACAGGGTATAATTTCTCTAATAATTCCCCCATATTGGAAATTTTATGACCTAAAATAACAGAAATAAGTATAACTCATATAACTGAAATAAAACTTGCAGAAGTTCTTTTACTTTACTCAGAAGACCTCACCTGATTTCCGTATATTGTTATTTTAAGGCTACTGCTGCTGTACCTACTTTTATTGAGGGAGAGGAGGGGCATCAGACCCAGGGTCTTGTGCATGTTAGGCAGGTGCTCTACCTTTAAGCTATTTGCCTAGCCCTTAGGTTCCATTTAAAAAAAAAAAAAAAAAAAAGGTAAAGTAAGAGTTATAAATTAAAATGGAAGATAGGAGACTGTCAGTTTTAAGAGGTGATAGCAGAAAGCAGAATAGAATGCAGAAAACATATTCAAAGCAACCATAATTCCCAAGAAGTATGTTAGGTATAATTTTAGCCTTGTAATTCAAGTGTAAACTATTGACTAGAAGAACAGTATTGTATAACCTCAGAGTTAATCATTGATGCCATAAAGATTTAATGGAGAAAAGTTAAATTACATTTTTTGTACTTGTGTAAAATGACAAAGGAATGCAAATAGTTCTTTCAAGGAAATTTCAGTGATTTATATGTATTCTGTATTATCTGTTTTAAACTGTATGATCGATAACAATGTTTTGCAGGAACATTTCTGGGATTGTTAATGAAAACTTTTTTGATGAAACTAGAATAAAAAATATGAATCCTCAGGGGCTGGGGATATAGCTCAGTTGGTAGAGTGCTTGCCTCGCAAGCATAAGGCCCTGGGTTCAATCCTTGGCACCACCAAAAAAAAAATACATATATATACATATATATATGTATATATATATACACATATATGAATCCTCATGTATTTTAGTACTTATGTTTGTATTATTTTAAGGTTTCTAGATTTAAACCCACCCTGCTCACCCTTCCATGGGAATCCCAAAGCCATAGTCAAGATTTAGGTTTTAGACTTTCAGTAAAATATAAGGCATCACTCCAAATAAAAAGGAAAAAGGGGTGGGGGGATGGTGGCCAAAACCAGCAGCGAGCTTTTATTTTGTCTTCAGGGCTCTCTTCTTGACTGCCTTTATTACCACAGTAGCTAAATTATGAAGAACCTATGTGCCTTGGTAGTCTCTTTTACTAATGGAGGGAATTCCTTTTGTGGCAGTGTTTTTATGCTAGAATGCTCATGTTATTTTTAAAAAACAGTACATGCTGTTGGTTGTATAACTTGATTTTTAAAATGAAACTCAAAAGTTGTTCTTTGGCCGGGCATGGTGGCGCACGCCTGTAATCCAAGTGACTTGGGAGGCTGAGTCAGGAGGATCGAGAGTTCAAAGCCAGCCTCAGCAACTTAGCGAGGCCCTTAGCAACTCAGTGAGACCCTGTCTCTAAATAAAATACAAAATAGGGCTGGGGATGTGGCTCAGTGGCCGAGTGTCCCTGAGTTCAATCCCTGGTTCCAAAAAATAAAAATAAAAAAATAAAAAGTTGTTCTTTGTTATTCAGTATTGGGTTATATCTGTGTGTGGTAAATTGGGAAATGTAAAATTTATTGACAGTAGACTCAGGAAAGTGAAAATGGAATTATTACATTGAGTTTTTCTGGTATGAAATTACTACTACCTACACAGAAGACACAGGTGAAAAAGGTTTGAATATTAAAAAGCAGCAGTGATAGCCAACTTAGAAATAACTAGGATAATAACTTCTTTGTACTCTGGTTATGTTCTTATTCAGCTCTGATTTTTCTCCCTTGATGAATATGATTTTTCTCTGTGATCATTAGAATCACCTACTTTCACATTTACCTCTAAGATTAATATTTTGAAGAAAATTCTTAGTACCATTTTCACAGTTTTCATTTAAGAAACAGGGATGTGTCATTCTTCCATTTAACATAAAATTGCAAAAGGCTTTATAACTTAACCATCATTCTGTTGTGTGTCAGATGTGACACAAATATAATTTCTCCAGTCAAGTTTATCTATAGGTGGCAAAGATTTGCCAACCTATTTCATATTCCTACTAATGAGGCTAAATCATACTTGTAGGTAGGTTCCTTCCATTCAGCATTTTATTACTATCTAATGTATTCTAGACTACAGTGACAATTTATCTATTAGTAGATAATTAAAACAATGTTTTAATTGTGTTAGGACAGGTGTGTTCATAATGTTCTAGCAAATGGAGGGCATGAGTTACTGGACCCTAGTTACATTAGCACAGGCTGGCAAACGGGTTAGAAATATAAGCCAAGGTGTAAAAGAAAACTAAATTGAGGGAGGAATCTGTAGGGTCTAGCAGTGCCTCCACCATTGCTTAGCACAACCTAAGAATGTGCATTCTTTGTCTTCCTACAGAGAAGTTATCAAGTCCTGAACTACCTTAGTTAATTCTTAAGGTCAGAAGGATTTGAAAGACTTTATCAGGTTATTTTTTCTTGACAACTGGACTCAACCACTTCCCTTCTTTAACCTGCTTTTAAATGATGGAGGCTGTATTGTTCATTGCCATCACTATAACAAAATACTTGAAGCTGGGTATTTTATAAAGAAAAAGGGTTTATTTACCTTACAGTTTTGAAGGTTGAAAGTCCAAGATCAGGCATTGTCATCATTTTGACCTTTGGGAAGGGCCTTTTGACAAGTGACACCATGGAGGGTGTGCATGTAAGAGGGAGAGATATGGCAAGACAGGAGGCCAGAGACAGCTAGGGGAGAGGCCAGTCTTGCTCTTTTAAAACAACTTTCTCATGAGAACTAACCGTGGATTCATGAAAACTACTTTTATCTCTTCAGAAAGTATTGCCTTAGATGATCCTTCTCATTAGGCTGTGCCTCTTAAAGTTACTAACATCTCTCACATCACCACACTGGGAACTAAGCTTCCAATACAGGAAACATGCTCAAACCATCACAGAACCTGATATACTTGGGTGGGGGTAGTGTTCAGTACAGATTTTAGTTTCATCTACTTTTTGTCTCAACAGTTTTGTAGCCTCTGTTTTTCTAGTAGAGAAACTTCTGCCTGTCAGGTTTTTCTAGATAGTGCTAGAGGATGCTCCCAAAATATGAAAATCCTATATGTAACATACTAAGTCAGTCATGTTAATCGCTGATTGTCTAGATTGGGTAAACAAGAAGACTTTTTAGAAGTTTCTTGGTTCTAATATAGTTAGTGGTGTGTAAAATCTACATAAAAATTTTTCTCTCAAAAGTTGAAAATAAGCCAGGCGCAGTGGCGCACGCCTGTAATCCCAGCACTTGGGAGGCTGAGGCAGGAGGATCGCAAATTCAAAGCCAGCCTCAGCAACTTTGTGAGGCTGCTAAGCAACTCAGTGAGACCCTGTCTCTAAATAAAATGCAAAATAGGATTGGGGATGTGGCTCAGTGGCTGAGTTCCCCTGAGTTCAGTCCCTGGTTCAAAAAAAAAAAAAAAGTTGAAAATAGCATAAAATTATGAAATTATTGATCTATTGTTAAATGTTCCCATCTGAGAGACTTAGAATTGACAATGTGGTGTTATGCTCATTTACTATATGATAAAATAATAAACATGTATATACTGAGAGTGATGTTTTGAAAGGTATTTATGTATATGCTTATGTCTGTTAAACAGTTTTATTACAGGCAAGGTTTGACTTTCACCTTTGAGCTGGACACTGTGCTTGATGCCACAAAGGTAAAATAGTTTTCAGTGAATGTTAGTTATTTATAACTATCGTTTGGTTAAGGAAAATCATTTCAGAATCTCTACAGAAATTCTTTGATACACTTTTGTTACAAAGGATGCAGATTACATATCAAGTGTTAAATTTAGTTTGCTTTAATTTGACAAAAGAAACAAGTCTGAAATAATGATTGAATTTTAGATAATTACTTCTTCACAACTTAAGAGTATTTCTTTAAAAATTCATTTAAGATTAAGAAAGTAGGCTATGAAAACATTGCAATAGGGTAATTTTAAATTGTGTTTTAATTTTTGATGCATTCAGTTGGGTGCTTACTAGAGATTAGAAAATCAGCACTGTTAGCCATGTTAGTATTTCTGCCTTATTAGGGTTTATACTATATGCATTATTTTTTATTGTGAATCTTTTGATCTGCTTGAATTATGATTTTATTTTCTTTTAATAGGATAGATTTTATTGTTAAGTAGTATCTTTGGTCTCTTATTCAAAATATGTTATTAGTATCAAGATGTAGGGTATTTCCTTTAGTTAGTCAAATCATATTTTTTTCCACACCACTTTTTCTGGATGGATTTTTGTGGTTGTGGTCTGAATGTTTATGTCATCCTAAAATCCATGAATAGGATTAGTGCCCTTATAAAAGAGGCCCAAGGGAGTGTGCCCTTCCAACATGTAAGAACACAATTAGAAGATCCCTTTTGTTAACCAAGAAGCAGTCCTTCCCCAGATACTGGATGTACGTGTGCCTTGATCTTGAACTTTTTAGAGTCCAGAAGTGATTATATTAAACACTTATATAAGCCATGAAAAGTTTTTAATTATAGAAGCCTAAGCAGACTAAGATACATGGGTTTTTTTTTTTTTCCATTTCATTTCTTTCTCTTTTTTTTTCTGTAATATGGGTTCATACTTCTTGAATTAGCCTAAACTACAGAGGACTGATGTGTGTTCAAGGAATTAGCAAGAGAGATTTAGACTCATCACAGAATTGTACCAAAATGACATGCAAATAGGATAGAAACAAAGGATATAAATCAAATGAAAATATGAGGTGTGGGTATATATAATTTCCTGATGTCTCCATAGTTCTTTAGGTTTATTGGTGATCATTGTGTCTCAGTCAGAGTGAGGAGCCCAACAGAAAGGAGAAATTCCAAAACTGGATTTTGTTGTTGTTTGTATCTTTAGGCTGGTGGTGAAAGACTAAAGAGAAGAGAATTTTAGTCTCTTTTACATATTATCATATAGGCATCACCATTCTAGGACATTCCTTCCTACATTATTTGAGCCTACAGTTGGCCTGGACGTGTCCTATCACAATTGCCATACTATGTATCCTTTTATACCTATTGTGTGATACATGAAAAAATATGTATATAAACATGTATAAATTTTTTTGGTTTTATTTTCAACACATTGGTTAGAGATTTTTACTCACGTTTCATTCACACTTGTTCTTTCACTTAAAATATCCAGAAATTTATTCCATTTAGTTCATAAATAAGCCCCTTATATGTGTACATTTAAATTAGTCTTTTGCAGGGGGGGCTGTACTAGGTATTGAACTCAGGGGCACTTGACCACTGAGCCACATCCCCAGCCCTATTTTGTATTTTATTTAGAGACAGGGTCTCACTGAGTTGCTTAGTGCTTCAGTTTTGCTGAGGCTGGCTTTGAACTTGTGATCCTCCTACCTCAGCCTCCGGAGCCACTGGGATTATAAGCGTGCGTCACTGCACCTGACTAGTCCATATATTTTTTTAGCTTAACAATATTTTAATTGTTTCCAGTCTTACATATATCAGGCTTTAGTGAATAGCCTGTACATGTCATTTTATACACATTTTGAGTTCATCTACAGAATAAATTTCTAGAATGAAATGGTAATATGAAAGGATATATTCATTTGAAGTTTTGATAGATAGGCTCAATTTGTTTGGGGATGTTATTTTTACCTTGTGTTGCAGCTGCTGTCTGGTTATATAGCCTATTGGTTAGGGACATACAGAAATAAGACTGTTGGTTTAAAATCCTAGTCTTGTCAGTTATCAGCCGTTAGATGATGTAATGTAAAACACCTAGAACAATTCTCTAGCACACATGTAAATGCTATAGAAGGGTTAGTGTTTATTTGAGAGAAGAGTTCTGTGAAGTCTGGCAATATACAGTCTACGATTTTTACTAGGAAGTACTTAACTCCTTAAAATTCTATTTACCATTTTTCCCTTAGCTTCCATAGGAATATGCTTGTTCTTTTTCTTTCCCGTCTTACCTGTTAAGGTGCTGCTTCTCAATCTCCTTTGTTTCTTCCCCTTTCTTAAATACTCATTTCTATATGGATTCTATGTAGGCTTTTCTAATTACATTTAAAATATGCTGCTTTACCTTATCATTTATCTAAATCAGTTATCATGTGTATCTGTGGTTCTCAGTCTAGTGTATTTTACAAATTAGATGGGAACTCTTAATTCCTTGGTACCATTCTCACTTTTATTTTCTCCTTTCTTTCCCTCAAATATAGGTTAATTACTTTAGCTAAGACCATAGCATTTACCATAGTTCTTTTTGTTATTGTGTATTTAGTTATGTGTCTGCTTGCTGGACTGTAAGCTATATGAATGCCAAAATTTGATTTATGTCCTTCACTATATTTTCAGCAGCCAACAGTGTTTGGCTGTAGTAGGCTCTCAGTAAGTATTTGTTGAATTAAAAGAGAATTTGTTCTTTAACAGCTACCTATTTTTCTGAACATGGAAGAAATTCATTTAGAAATAATTAGTTAATAACTATGTGAATCTTTTGTTTTGAAAAACCATAAGAATTTTTTTGTCCTCACTATACAGAAGTTTTTGGAAAATAATTCAGTGACTTAAAGACGTCTGATTGGACGTATTCTTCCAAACTTTTGATTAGGCATATCAGTGGCAAGAATTATAGCATTATTCATATTTTTGTAACCTGATTTTTTTTTTCATTTATTTGAATAAAATAGTAGGTAACTTTTATTTCTTCCTCTAAACCAAAATTGTTTCCTCATTTATGTATCCATTGATTAAATCCCTCTAGCTGAGTTTGTGAGTGCATATGATAAAAAATAGAATTCAACAAGGAAAGCTGTCTCTCTACCTTTGTCTCCAGAGCTCAGACAGTAATGAGACCTGGCATGAGATTTTTTCTTCTCCAAATAGTTTTCTTTGGCTCATCTTTCCTCACCATATAGACTTCTGTTATTTTGCATAAATTATCTAATAGTTTTCTACTTTATCTGCTCATCTTTTTTACCTAATTAAGTTTGGGTATTCTGTAGACAGTTCTACATGATCAAAGCCACTAAAAAACATTTATTGAAATAGCACTGCTAGGTGTTATGGAATGTATAAGGCAGTTTCTTTTTTTAAGGAACTGTAGTCTAGTTGGGACTAAGGACCGGAAACACATGAAACAGTAATAAAAGCTGCATGAGTCAGTATTTAACAGTTTTATGTGTACATATACACACTGGGTCATAAATGCCTACTCATTAAGGAGAAGTTAATATTTCATTTTGATTGACTCCATGTGTATTTATTACGTACTTTCTGTATGCCAGGCACTATGCAATAAAGGAAACAAGGAGAAAATGCCCTCTAGTGCTGATCTTTGTATCTACCAAAATGAATGACTTTATGTATTGTATGTAGTAAACAGTTAATAATTATTCATGTTGAAATTATGATTTTTTTCTAGTATTTTAAACTCTAGTAGAAATGCTGTTCAGCTTACTACTAAATATAGGTTCAGCTTACTACTCTATGGATCATGTGTAATAGGAACAGATAAAGGGCATATTTTAATCTTTGAATATTTATGGTTTGCAGGTTTTGGTGTTCTCAAATATTTAAGTGTCGAATGACTGTTTGAACAATACTTAAATTATTTTTCCCATAGAAAATTTCTTTCTTTTTAAAAGTTTCAGTCTCAAGAAATGTTTTTTGTCATATATTTATTTCGTAGTCTATATTTGCGATCGCTAGTTTATTCAATCTGCATATTTGTAGTGTATATATGTAGTGTCTTTGTTAGACACTTTCAGTCTTTCAATTCAAGACCAGGGTGTATACTTTTTATTATTTAGTATTGGAGTACTGCTTGTAGTTCTTCATTGTCTTTCTCGTATGCTCTGCACTCACAATTCCTACTTTGAAATGTTCAAGTTCAGTTTTCTTTAAAATAAAACAAAACCACTACTTGGACAGTGCCCAGTTCAGTTCCTCATAAAACATACTCACTGATATTTGTGTCACACAGAATGTTAGGAGCATGGACTATTTCCTAATATATCCTTAAATTTTGACTCTTACCAGTTTAGCTTTCCCATGCTTAAGAGTCATAAAGAGCTGGGTGTGGTGCTGCACACCTGTAATCCCAGTGGCTCAGGAGGCCAGGACAGGAGGATTGAGTTCAAAGCTAGCCTCAGCGAAAGGAGTTGCCAAGCAACTCAGTGAGACCTTGTCTCTAAATAAAATACAAAATAGGGCTGGAGATTTGGCTCAGGGGACGGGTACCCCTGAGTTCAATCCCTGATACCAAAAAAAAAAAAAAAAAAAAAAAAAAGTCAGAGTTGTTTCTGTGAAGCAAAAATTGACCCAAAGAACTTATGTATTCAAATTATTTGTTTTTTACTTGTCACTAATTGAGTTATAAATGATTAGGCACAAGCATTTCAATTAATGATTATAATTACATGTTAACTTTAAATAGTTTTAATTATATTTACATACAAGTAAATCTTTTGTATTCCTTTACTCTTTTTGCATCGTATATAATTTGTATGAGTGAGCTTATAGAATTTGTTTAAAGGTTTGGAATCCCAAGGATTTTCTTACTGAATTTTTTTTTTAACCTTTATTTGGTTTATTTAGTTTTTTATGTGGTGCTGAGGATCAAACCTATTGCCTCACACAAGCTAGGCAAACACTCTACCACTGAGCCCCTCTTACTGCATCTTTTAAAACTTAATCAGTCCTCTTAGAAATCACTAGTGGGTGAACTTTTACCAAAAGTGGTGCTAAAAGGAATATTGGATAGTTCTCTACTAAAAGGAATATTGGATAGTTTTCTACCATTTAGCTTTGTTTTATGATATCCAGAGGGATGGAAATATGTTCTTGAAAAAGAATATAAAAAAGGGGAAAATAATTTGGGGGAGAAGGTTGTGCCCATTGACTGTATTTGTGTAAAAATACTAGCCCTTTATTATTATTGACAGGTACTACTCCATATGCTATGTATGTTAATTCATACACCTCTCACAGTCAACTTTTTAGGTGGTGGGTACTATTATTATCCTTATTTTTCAGAGGAAGTTATGGCACATAGGATAAGCAGTTTACCAAGGACACCAGTGGCAGAGGACATAAAGTGGCAGAACTGAATTAATCCCAAAAAAGGACATAAAGTGGCAGAACTGAATTAATCCCAAAAAATCTGGCTCTAGTGTCTGTACTTTTAACAGAAATACTTTCATGAAAAGGAATCTAATAGTGTTATAATTTATTTCAAATACTCTTAGTTTTGATTGTGAATTTTATTCAAATCATACAGTTACCAAACACATTTGTTTTGATCTATTTTAGGAGTGAAATTTAATAATTTTTAAAGCTACACAGCTTCCACCCAAAATCTGTCATTAGGCCATGGACTCTGCTTTGAGCATTGTGTAACCCCCTCATTTCAACTCTTTGTTATCTGGCTTTCCAACCTTTTTCTTATAGAAATATGGAATAATAAAAACAAATTATTTTGTACTTGAACCAGTTTGTTTAACTAGTTTACAGCTCAGGTTTATAATGTTGCTTAGAATTAAAGGATAAAAATGTTTTCGTGTAACCATTTGCTCTTGGTATGTATTCAATAAAAACTTAAGATAAATTGTGTACAATAAGATTTTATAAGTCTATTTGATTCATTCTAGTTTTTTTCCTTATATAGCTCAATAAACTTACCAAATGTAGTCAAATATTTTAAGTCAGCAAGTCATGTATCTCTTAATGTGCTGCATGTGTTAGTTTTTGATTCTCTTAGCAACAGCATTTTTATGGGCATGCCTTGCCAATTTCTTGTTTATACTTTAGAAATGATCAAGAGAACAGTTTGAACAATTTACACAACGAATTTGAGATTTATATATAATGTATATTCATGACATTGCTTTTAGCATATTTCAAAAAACTATATCGATAAACAGAGCAGGTTTAATATTAACTGCTTGGCAGAGTGGTAACATGATAACCTTGGTATTTCTGAATGATCATCAGAAGCAATATGAAGAAGGAAGAACCCAAACTAAACATGCAAGATTATGAAGGGTGAGGTACAAGAAGAAGCCTTTCAAGGAGATAAATAGCTCAGATTACTGGCACAGAATCTTTAGGGTTTTTTTTTTTTTCTTCCCCCAACAGTATATTAAGTTTTAACTTATTGAGTTAAAGGTATAAATACTTGAAGTCAAAATTAGCATTTCATTTATTGGAAAGTAACTTTTCCTTTATGATAATTTGTTTTCAAGCAGCCAGTGCAGTTACCTTCTTCAAATGGTGAAACTTTAATCATTTTTTTCTTAAAGTCTTTATATTCATGCCACAGGATTACACATAAGATGGGAAATAAGACTTTTCTCTGGATCCTATACCTTTATCTTCACCATATTTTACTTTGCATCTTTAAACTCAGGTGTAGAGTCTCTTTTAAGAAAATATTCCCTGACTGACACTATTTCTCCTTAGTTCTCTTTTTCTGACTTCATCAGTGTATGTCTCTGTACTTCCACATATATTCTTTTCAATATAATCATCTTTGTATTTGTCTGCTTATACTAGTGTTTTGAACTTTATCTCTTTTTTTTAGATGATTAAAATGTCACAAATTATTTTCTGAGCAGAATATACTGATCATAATTGAACCTCAAGGTTTTTGTTTTTTGTTTTTTGTTTTTTTTGGTTTTCATAATCACTTCTCTACATCTCTCCTTGAGTGATTTTAAGTCCCATTATTTTAATTATTACCTCAGTGCAGAAATTCCCAACTTGACATTTTTATCCCACATTTATTTTCAAAGCTCCAAGTCTGCATGGTTATAGTTGTACAGACACATAAATTTAGCATATCAAAAACTAATAAAATCATCTTTCCCCAGTCTTTGCCTGGAATCTGTGGTATCTCTGATACCAGTGTTATTGGGTCTACTTAAAAACTATATTTTCAAACATTTTCTTGAAATTCTAAAATGTTTTCTTCTACTTCACCCTGCTGCTGAATTGAGTCACTCTTACTGATGCAGCGTAGTATATTTTTTCATTAAGAATCATTTCTTGTTTGCTCGATTTATTTTTAAAAAAAAAACAATATTTGTATCACATTTATTAATTTTATATTTTATATTGAGAAAAATCAGGGTACTGATTTAATACATGAGAATTTAAAGAAGTTAAGCAAAAAGAATAAAATTAATGATTATACTTAAAAATAGCTCTAATATTTTATCACTGTGATTCACTAGCTCATTTCAATGCCATATCATAAGCTACTTCCTATACAATAGTATTGTTATGGTTCTTGTTTTGTTACTTTGGCTTTGATACCTTTCTTCCTTAAACCACTGCTCCATGAAAAACAGAGTTCTTTTTCAAGCAGTACGTTTTAAAAGTTTATCTAAATGTTATTTATATATTCATTTATTATCTTCTGTGTGTGAAATATGCTCTGGGCACTTTGGGACCCTGGCATCTTATTGTTTGTAACTTGTTACAGAGGGAAGAATCATGGATTCATAAACATTTCAATATGATAGGGAATTTCAGTGATATATAACACACCAGTGTCTTCCCTTTACTTAAAAGATGAAAGACACCAAAGCCTAAGATGATTATTTGTCCACAGCCACAAAATTTGTGGCAGAACCAGAACTGAAACCTAAAGACAAAAGCTGTGACTCATTCTTAATGCTTTTCCATTTTAGGTGGATGATACTTGTCTTGGCATAAACTGTCATTTTCTTGCTTAGGGAAATGTTACTAAAAGCATTTCTTCTGCTTCAGTGGTAAAGCAAAATTGATTTTATTTATACAACAGATACTTAATAAGTGGCTAGAATGTATGATATCCTCTTGTGTGGAAAGAACTTTTTTTTTAATTGAGTCAGGTATCTGACTCTTATTAGCTCTGTGACTTCTTGCCTGTGTGACTTCTTCAAACTGCTTAATCCCTTTGAATCTTAACTTTGTTTTGCATTTCATTCATTGTGTTTGCACCACAAGCCAAGCACTGTATAGGGTACTGGGAATGCAGCAGAATTCCTGTTCTCATTGAACATTCATAATAGGAGTAGAGTAAACAGATGATAAATAAGCAAAAAAAATATATAGTATGTTGTGGTAATAAATGGTATGGAGAAAAATAAAGCATGTAGTAGGATGCCAAATGATGGAGCAAGGGATTGTAATTTTAATATGGCGGCCAAGAAAGGCCTTACTAAAAAGCTGACGTTTAAGCAAAGATTTGAAAAATGAGAATATCAGATAGAACTCATTTATTTGCTGTAGCATTGGTTCATGATTTCTGATGAGCCAGTCCCAAACTGCCTTATTTAGATTGAAATAACCCTAAAGAAACTCCTTTGTGTTTTATCCATCAGTTATACTGCTTCCACTATTAATGCCTTTTTGTTACTATTTAATATGTTTTTGTCCCCAGAGAATAGGTTCTTTTCCTGAATATAAGCAGAGACTTTGGTGGTTAAAAATTGTCCAAATATTGAAGTATAAGTTTGAAGCTTTTTTTAAAGGAATAAGTAGATAAAGGTAACGCTCTGTTTAGAGCAAAATTGGTTTGAATCTTTTTGTCATGACATACCCATCTTTATTACTTTCAGTAGTTATTTAAAAATGTCCTTCTGGATTCTTAATAAACTTGGTATTTGAAATACATTTAAATGAGTAGCACACTTATTTTCCCACAGAGATCTCTTGACAATAAATGTATTGAAGACAATGTGATTAATGTGTCTGCTAACAAATTGTATTAGAACCACTTAAAGAATTTCAAGAGGTCAGTCATCAGCCGACATATTTCTGGTTATGTGTCAGTTATACTCTTATGATAGATATAAAATAGGATCTGATTAGTTTATTTTTGCCCCATTTTACTTAACTTAGAAAAAAGGCCCCTTATTCCTCTGGATAGTGACTTTGTATGAATTAGGAGAAGAAGAAAACTTCTTGAGTGAACTTCATCTCACTTTCCCAACCCATCAAAAATACCTTTGTGCAGGGCATAGACCTCAGATTCTTAGGCATGGGTCTTAGTAATAATTTGTGGAGATTTTTATCTGCATTAAGGACTATATTATGATTATAAATAGTGCCAGTTTTAGAAGGCCTTCCAAGAAAGTAAATAGGCTCCGCCTATAAAAACAGCCTATCTCATTGGACATGTATAAAATGCTTATAATGCACACAAAATGCGTACATCACAATTTATGTAATACATTTCAATAAATGATTTCATTTACATAACTTTTTAAAAATAAAATATATTTTGTACTGGGGATGTAGCTCAGTGGAGTGCTTGCCTAGTATGCCTGTAAGTACCTTGGTACAATCCCTAGGGCTAAAAAATAAATAAGATTTTTATTTATCAGTAACCATAATATATATATATATAATGTGTTTATATATAAATAGCCATAATATAATAAATGATTTGGGCTGTCTTGAAAGGTTCAAACATCGGACATTGGTATTAAGAGATTACATCTAGTTGGTTGGACAGACAAGGTGACATATGTGCTAGGCCTTGAAGAATGGGAAGAATTTGTGTGTTTTTGTCCTGTGAAACACACATTTCATGAGTGAAAATGAGTGATTCCAAATCTGAAAAGCATGGAATATAACTACAGAAGAGCAGGAAGTCAAGTTGATTGGATGCATATAAATAAGAAAAATCAAAACACATTTGTAAAATTCATATTTAGAAATAATTTGCTGGGACTGGGGTTGTGGTTCAGTGTTAGAGTGCTTGCCTGGCATGCATGAAGCCCTGGGTTTGATCCTCAGCACCACATAAGAATAAAATAAAGGTATTGTGTCCACCTACAACTAAAAAAATATTAAAAAAAAAAAAAGAAAAGAAAAGAAAAGAAAGAACAAACTTTCTGCATGCCAAGTCCTGTTCTAGGTTTTAACACTCTGGGGATGAGCAAAATGAACAGGTTCCTTTTCTGTGGAGCTTACATTGTAGTAGAGGTAGAAAATAAATATAAATTAGGTAATTGTGGATATTGTTATTATTGATAATGTGATAGAGTTGAAGAAATTACTTTTTAAAATTTTAAAAGAATGTTCAGAAAGGTCCTTTATGAGGAAGAAATACCTACATTGAGAAAAGAATCAGCATGCCTGTGTTTGAGCAGAGGATTCCTGACAGAAAGAACAGCAAGTACAAAGGCCCTGAGATACCTGGTCAAGGAATAGAAAGATGCCCACTATTGACTGGAACCTAGTGATTTTTTTATCTCAGGACCTTTTTATTATAATAATGAATCTTAAGGATTACTGAGCATCCTGATGAGTTTTTGTCTTCTGTAGGTTATAGGTACTATTATTTACTGTATTACAAATTAAAGCTAAGGATTTAAAATATTAATTCACTTTAAAATGAATTTCTTTATAAATTCATTTAAAAACATTTCTTATGTTACATTAATAGCATTTTAAAATTAAAATGTCTCATTCATTTTCTCTTGAACTTGAATTTCTCATTGGTAACATACATATTGTTGCATGTTTCATATAGATATCAGTTACTTTTCTTGAAGTTACAGGCTCATTTTGTTCATATTCAAGAAAATATCTGCGAGGTCAAAGTTAGACTTACTTAGTTTCGCATTTAAATGAAAACAATATTCTCTGCAAAAATGACTGTTAAGCTTGCAACTCGTTTGAACAAGTGCTTTTCCTCAAGAAAAGTACTTTAATGAACACTTCCTATCTTACTCCATAGGATATTAAAAAGATGTGTTCAAAGGTAAAATGTTAATAAAATTTATAATTTTCACAACTTTTGCCAAGGACATTCGTAAGTAAAAAGAGTTTAAAAAAAAAAAAAGTGACTGTGTAGTGGTCAGTACAGTGACTCTTAAAAGAGGTCATGGTTTTGCTGCTTTTTGCTAAGACACTTGAAGTTTTACCACCATTGCTTTTGTACCCTCAAGGGCATATCTACAAAGTGAAAAGTTTCTTTGAAAATAGTTTTGATCTTGTTCACTCCCTGAAAGGTTCTTGGACCTCCCAACCCACAGTGGATCATATTTTGGGAACCACTGATATGAAGGATATTGTTGATAATTATAAAGTTTTGATTGTTTTAATTTTAGTGTGTTTTTGTTTTTCTAAATAGGTTACCATAAAGAGTGGTTATATACCATAGTGTTATGTGTGCCTAAGAACTCTTACAGTTTAGTTAGTATCATTGTTTTGTTTGCTGGCTATGTAAGAAGATAGCTACAGATTAGTATATGGAGTATTTATATCATAAAATCTATAAAGGGAATTTTATTTTACTCATGTTTTATTTGGAGTGTTGATTCACATTTTTTTTCCAGTCACACTTTCTATTTGTTTTTAGGCTTGCATTGATGACAATGTTGATATGGTGAAGTTTCTGGTAGAAAATGGAGCAAATATCAATCAACCTGATAATGAAGGCTGGATACCACTACATGCAGCTGCTTCCTGTGGATATCTTGATATTGCAGAGTAAGCCAGTTCTGTGTTTTAATTTTATCCTAATAGTATTTTTAAAATGTGAAATTTTTAGAATTGTTAATGTTTAATGAGTAAATGCTTACTTTAACTTAATTCATGAAAATTGTTATTCCCAGGAAAAAGAGTAAGTAGTTCTTGGGAATCTAAATATTGATTTTCTCAGTGTTAGATCTTCTTGTCTTCCTATTGTCTTTCCCTTTGGTATTTTGTATTAATATCAATAATTGTACACATTATCCATATCTTTTCTCTTGAGTATAGCTATAATATTTTCAAATGATTGAAGTTTAATGTTTTAGCAGTCTAGTCCATGTCTATATAGTCCTGAATTGTTAAGAGAAATCAACAAAAATTCTTACTTGGGTTATTCTGCTCTAGGAATAATATAATAATGGTTCTCCAGTTAGTTACAGATTTTGCTTTTTGTTTTTTTTTTTCCTTTATGTATATTGGAGATAAACTACATTTGTTTCAAGGGAAAACAGTGTATAATGAAATGAAAAGTGCACTAGTTCTAAGTTCATTACTGACTTTGCCACTCCATATACTACTTTTCATAATTTGTTTCTTCGTATGAGCTTTGATTTTTTTTTTTCTTTTAAACACTAAGAAAGCCTTTTTACCATTGCAAAATACTGGTTGGTCAAAATTATAGTCATGATTCCCAAGTTCTATACCTCCTGGTTGTATTTTTCTTTCACCAGAGAACTTAAATCTCTTCTTCATAGAAAAATGATAACTAATTGAGCCATTTTTCTTCTATTATACTCAATTATATACTTCTATTATACTTCTATTATATACTTCTATTATATACTTCTATTATATACTTCTATTATATACTTCTAATATACTTCTATTATACTTCTATTATACTCAAAACTTAGTACATTGATGCAGACTATAAATGCTCTTCAACCACTGTGGAGGAATGTGATCTTGGCATATTGTTTAACTCTTCTAAACTTCAGTTTTTTTCTCTATAAAATGGGAATAATATTTCCTGGAATTGTTGTGAGGCTTACCTGAAGTAATCCATCAAATATAGTATCTGTCACATGGGAAATACTATGTATGTATTAACTTTTGACCATTAACTTTTTTATGTCCTCTAGGAAAATGAAAAATTCAACTTCTTTCTTCAGATGTTTAATCCTTGTGTTTCCTTTTTAAAGTCATGCTTCTGAGTTTGAGAAGGTCATAATAGTTGCCCTGAGTAATTTCCTTGCATAGACTCATAGATTTGATTGTGTACTAAACCCATTAGGTCATTTTGGGATGCTTTTAGTTGCAAGAAAAAGAATGCCCAATTTTACGAGACCTGAAAAATAAGGACATTTGTTGTATAGAATAATACATTTAGAGGATGGGCTTTTAAGTTTATTAAACCCTTCAGTGATGTCAATAAGAGCTTAAGGTTTTTCTGGGTGATTTTTTTATTGTTTTATTTTCTTAATTTCCCATATAGGGACTTGGTCTTGTTTCCCGTTAATCGCAGGATGATTGCCACAACTTCAAAATCCGGAGCAAAATTAAAAATGAATCAGGGCAGAATAGAAAACATCTTCCTCCAAATGCTGCGTTTATCAAGGAAGGAAACCCTTCCCAGACAGCACTCTGATACTGCATATTTCCTCTTAGGGGACATCTCTGGGCCTAATCATTTGCCCATGTCCTAGCCAGAAAAAGCAAATACCTGGCATATTACATGCCAGTAATTTTATGAGAGTGAGGAAGGGTAATTTGTTGCAGCTTCTTAATATTATCAGGGTAACTTAATTTTTTGAAGGACAGAATTCTAGAGTATGTACTTCAGAACTTGTGCAAACAAAAATGACCTGTTTTGGCCAAGGGTGACTAGAATTCAACTATCTTTCCATAGGCAGTTTAAGTTTATGGCTATGGTGTAATGGAAGTGTTCTGAGTCCATAGTTTCTTTGAATCATATTAAAGTTAGAAGAGTGATGAATTTTCCTTTTTGTTCTCTGCTATCTTTATTTTTTAAATGATGTTTTAAAAATAATTTAAAAAATAATTAACTCTAGTATATATTGAATTATTTAAGATGATGGTAGTCCTTTCAAATGTCCACTTATTTATATCAGTATAGTCTCTGTCAGCAGTTAATTCCACTAGTGAATGAGGGGAGTTAAGAAAACCCTATTTTTGGGGGGGGGGCATAGAAAAATGTCATAGTAACTGAAGAGAGAGGATGAAGATATTTCCCAGATGAGCATTTATAGGGATGATAGAAAGCTGTATTAATAATGACATAAAGACAGTAGTTATAAACCAGATATGACCTGCAAAAAATAAGGAATGTTGGTCACTTTGTTAAGTGAAATGTTTTAGAGTTAAATTGGATTCAAATCCTGGTTCTGTCATTCACTAACTCTGGGCTGGTTCTGTCATTCATTAACTCTGTGCTTTCTGTGATTTAAGATTCTTTATAAAATGGCAATGATCCAGCTTCTTTCCGGTTCTTATTTCTCTTATTACATTCCACTTCATATTTTAAAAAATTCTGTCGATACTAGGCTACTTTTAACATTCTTTAATGTTCTTTAATGTTCTTTAACATTTACTGTTGGTTTAAATATCAGTGTGTCTTTCCTCATAATGGTTTATTTGCCTTTTTGCATTACTTGAGTAGCTACCAAGCTCTCAAAATACACTTTGAATAAGCGCCACTTCTTCCAGGAAACCTTTGCACTTTGTGATATTTTTGTTTGATTTTTTTTTTTTACTTTCAGAGTTTTTTATTGGTGCACTATAATTACATATACTGTTGGGATTCATTGTTGCATATGTGTGCAAGACACAATATAACAATATAATTTAGTCATTTATTCTCCATCTTGTCTAATTCCTCATCTTCTCTAACATGTCATTTATTTTCATTCTTTTCCAACTGCTTATGCACAAAATAGTTTTAATTCATTCCTGTTGACCTGAGTAAGCCCGCATCAGTTCACTCTGAGAATTTGGGGTCAATTAGGGTATTTTTTACTTCTACTGAAGATTGTAGAAGAAAAAATTAGACGTTACAGTTTTGTTTCTACACAGTAAACAATTTATATCTAGTCTATAGCTAAAGAGAATGCAAGTAAATAGAAGATTTGTAGCTTCTCATATTCTGACTCACTTACCTTTTCACCAAAATAATTATTTTCAAGCCCTCCCTACTCCTTAAAAAAGGTTGAAGTATTAGGGAAAACTTAAAAAAGTAGAGGTTGTTGAATGGACAAATAAATAAGATTAGTTTAGGGAGTCTGATGTTATGCTCAGCATATGCGTTTTTAATGCTGTCTTGAGTTTTCATGCTTAGGATTATTAATTATTACTTTGTTTAACATGTTTTTAAAATCATGCAGTTAGTAAATTCTTAAGCACCTTAGGTCAGATATTGAAATGCATGCATTAACATCATTTTCCCCACCGCTTTGGTATGCTAAATTGGCAGTTTTATGGGCTGAATAGTGTTACCCAAAACCCATATCTTGAAACTGGAATCCCCAGCATCTTGGAATATGACTGTATTTGGAAGATGGGGACCTGTAAAGAGATAATTAAATTAAAATGAGGCTGCTAGAGTAGTGTGTAATTCAATCTGCCTAGTGTCCTTAGAAGAAGAAATTTGGGCACAGGGACACTAGGGTCCTTCACATAAAGAGAAGACTATGTGAGGAAACAACTAGAAGGCAGCCATCCACCAGAAACCAAAGTTACACCTTACCCTTGGTCTTCTAGGCTTCAGAATTGTGATAAAATAAATTTCTGTTGTTCAAGTCACTCAGTCTATGGTGTTTTGTTATGGTAGCCCTAGGAAACTAAAATAGTCAACGTAATATTCTCACTGTTAAATTAAGGTATGTTTTTCTGTAAATATTGCATTGTCAAAGTTATTGTCTCTGGTCAGAAATAAAATTACATAGTATGACTTCGGACATATAGGTTGAGTATCCCTGATAAAAAAAATTCCAAAATCTAAAATGCTCCAAAATCCAAAATTTTTGAGTGCTAACATGGCAATCAAAATCTTCTGAATGATTTTGGAACATTTTAGATTTAGGATTTTTGGATTAAAGATGCTCAGCTGGTAAAAGTCTATATAGATATTCCAAAGTTAAAAATAAATCTGAAATCTAGTTCCAATCAGTCCAGATAAGGGCTACTAAACCTGTACTAGAAATGGCAACTGACTATTGAGTCCAATAAAATATGTATGCAGTTTTTTTTCATGGCACTAGGGATTGAACCTAGGATATTCTATTACTGAGGTACATCCTCAGTCCTTTTTAGTTTTAATTTTGAGACAGGTTCTTGTCAAGTTACCCAGGCTGCTCTCAAACTTGATCCTGCTTTGGCCTTCCAACTCACTGGGATTAGAGACATGCACCCCCATGGCCAGCTGTGTATACAATTTTTTGCTCCAGTCTCTATCAGTTAGTTACAGCTGTCCAGCAATAAGTTAACTAAATTATAAACTTAAATTACAATGTTCAAAGCATTAAAAAACAAGTCCTCTGACTAAAGAAAAAAAATAACATTAATTTATAGGAGATACACAGTGGCAACATTTTACTTTTTATTCTTTTTAGTTATTTGTAATTTTTCACAAAAGAAACTTTTTATGTCTACTATTTGGTTACCCCTGTACAGTTTCTAATGGGAAAAAATGGACCATACATTATTTTGTTCCCTATGTATGCTAATTTTTTAAATAGTGAGTTGGCTCACTAGCTACCTTCCCTTCAGCAGGGACAATTTTTTTGTTTGTTTGTTTTCTATTTAAATAACATTAGGAGTCCTGCATTGGGATGTATTTGATGTGTTTCAGTCCATTCTATTTATGCTTACTGAGAGCAAATTGTACAATCTTAGGTCATTAAGAGTCTCTTCAGGTTGGCTTGTAAGTCATTGGGACCTTACCAGATAAAGTGGTCTTTAAAAGTTTCCTTACTGTCTTATTATTAGATGTGCCAGATTCATCTTTTATATTTCTACCCAAGGTCTGAATTACACAATTCTCCAAGGAGCTCTGTTCTTTGTAATGGGTACTGAGAGTGCTCACTGCTAAGGATTGGTCATTGTTTCTAGTTATTTCCTTTCTCCCTCACTTCATTGCCAGAAACTACAAGATTAAAACAATACATAATTTCTAATTTGCTTTATCATATTTTATAAACATATTAAACAGAATACCACCACCATCTCAAACAATAATATAATTATTGAAAGCATTTTTAGGTTTTGTTTATGTGTTGATTTCACTTGAAATAGTTCTCTTTTATTACATAGACATATCATTGAGTTGTTTAGTTTTAATTCTTTTAGTTTTTAAAATTTAATTTTGTTTTATAATTTACATAAAACACGAGGTTCCAATATCAATAGCAGATCTACCACCCTGTTTCTTCCTTATAGGTACCCATTTTAAATATTTTATTCCATTTTGCTTTTCAGAATATTATTATTTAAAATAAACAGTCCTCCCTTTTGCAGATAAGTGATAGAATATCACACTTACTTCTACTTTGCTCTTTTTACTTAGTCTTTTCTGGAGATCACCATATACTGGATGATAAAGATACTCCTTATTATTGTTTTCATGTGTTTTACTCCATTTTCTTTTATCTTGTTATAATTTAGCCTGTCCCTCTTAATTAACCAGTAAATGCTGTTTAATTGAATGATACAGTTTTAGTCATGGAGTCCCTCCCCCACATCCCTGTTTTTGTTTTGTACTCTTGCAAATTATAAACATTTTTGTTTATTTGAAAGATATTTTACATTTTAAATTATTCTGATTATTATTATTATTATATCTGATTATTATTCTGATATGATCTTTGTTGTTTTCATTTACCATATTTCTTCATTTCTTTTAACCTACTATGAATATTTAACGAATTCTTTTATCTTTAGTGACTTTAGCATTGCCATAAGATTTTCCAATATAGGAGGAAAATTAGCTCTATATTAGACTAGCATTATATAGTTTCATAAGTATTAAATAAAATATTAATTAGTACATGTGATACATTTTTATTCATATTTGGAGTAATTTCAGTACTGCTGTTGAAGATTTCAAGTTTTAGGATTACATTCAGTGATATTTTCATGGTTTTATTGATAGCATAGAAAAAACTTGATTAGATTTGTCACTTGATCATTAAAACTAAATTATTTAAGGATATGATAACTTTTAATATTTGTGGTGACTTCTTTATGAATTGGCTTTTCTTCATTATAACCTTCATTACACAAATATCCAGCAGAATTCACAAGATTAGCTTAACCTTCAAAATATGTTCAGTATCTATTTTTCATCACCTCTTTTTTATTTCTCCCTGATTCTGGGCACTGTTTGTCACTGAAATTTTTTTGTAACTGATCCTAAGCATAATTGTCATCTTCCCTCTGTTTTTTTCACAGCAATTAGAACGATTCTTTTAAAATAAAGCTATATACACACATCTTTATTCAAAGCCTTCCAATCGATTTATACTGTTTTCAGGGTAGACACCTGAGTTCTGATGGCCTACAAGGGTACGGTTTTCTCTCAGTCACCCATCTGATTTTCGCTCCATATTTTCCTCTTCTCTAAATCCACATCTGCCCTCATGCTGATCCCCTTCCTGAGCCTTTAAACTAGACATCTTGCTTCACGGTTTTTGTACCTGCTGATCCTCCACCTCAAATTCAGTAATGTTTTTGATGCCATTCAAAATTGAAATTTGACAAAGTATCACCCTGAATGAAACATTGTAATATAGTTGTTTAAGAGCTAAGGGTCAGGAATGAGACAACTTTAACTCAATTCTGTAAAGGGATTGCTATTAATTTTGGGCAAATTACAAACTTCTTGAGCCTCTTTCCTCATCAATATATTAATACTTGTTCTTCATAAGATTATTATTAAATGAGATATTGTGATAAGATACTTGTTACATTACATGGCACATATCTAATTAGAGTGAATATTACCTGAATTAACTGTAATTGTTCAGTAATTTTTGGTCACCACTTTTTTAATGAGAATATGTACTTTTGGTTTCCCTGAATTATTTAGCAAAGAAAACCATCAACTTGTTTTTTATTTTAGGGCAAACTTATCTAGATAAGAGGAGTAGGGGAGAATGAAGTAGTCATTTGTCATATTTAAATTGAATACTTCATAGAATAAATAGACTTGCAGATATATAACAAACACCAAGGAAGACGTGATTAATTTTGCTTAGGGCAATTAAAGAGAGAGTTTAGAAGGAATGACATTATCTGTGATGAGCAGTTTTTGCCTCCTGGAGTTGGGAGCTAACTGCCTGAGGAAAGTCATGTTATTGGTGAATGAAAATAAGAGATAAAACCCTTTTATCAGCCTTCACTATATGAACTTATAAGTTCATGTGCCTGTGTGTGTGTGTAAAACCAATTAACTGATACCTCTGTAGCAAATAGGTAACTTCTACTAAGAGCTCTCACTTCTTTTTCCATTAGTAGGGTTGCAAACCTACCCAAAGTTTTCATCTTGTTAATGCCTGATAACATCATATGATTTAATTGGATAAACCCAAACTAATGAAGTGTTACAAAAAGAAACTTTTGCTATGATAACCAAGTTGGATACTTTGGAAAGAGTGAAAGTATAATCGCTGTTTAATTAGATGTGGTTGAGATTAATTTAAGAGTTTGAAAGAAAAAACAATTGAGAAAAATTGTCAACTCAGATCGCATTGCTTGTTAACTTCAAGTTTATGGTTCACTTTAGAGATGCTTTGAATAAGTCTTATATAAAGCTTCATGGATATGGTTTATGTAAGAAAGGCAACATGACTTTATAGTCAGTTAGAGACATTATCCAAAGAAAAAGTCTACCCTTCACTAAAGGATGGATAAACTGTTACACATTGTCTTTTATGTTGAAGTAAATATTATTTACATACATGTATTTTGTTTTATGATTCCCTATTTTGATCAGATTTTTGGTTAACCAAGCAAATACTGATCCAGATTGCACTGAATAAAAGGGCTTCTTTGGGGGCCTTAGTTTTTTCAGGGAGGACATCTTAAAGGAATATAGAATAGCAGATAGAGCATGCATAGATTTTCATGCCATGCTGAATTTGTCCTTCATTGGTAATGCATTTTTTAGGAAGTTATGAGTTTGAGTCTAGTTTTTGGAAGACTCTTCTTGGCAGCTTAGAAAAGTGGGACATGAAAACTAAAACAGTGTCAGTGAGATTAGAAGTAGAAATCATAAAGAAATTTGAAGAATAAAATTAAGAAGGCTTTTCTTGTTTCACTGAATTCAGGAATTAAGGCAAACAGAAAAATCAATGTTGGTGGTGGTGGTGATGATACCAAGTGCTTACTATGTGCTTTTTCACTTCTCTAAGTCCTTTAATATAATTCCATTCATTCTAACATTCATGTGAGCACGTACATGTACTTTATACTTCCCCACAGTCCCTATGCACAATTCCAAACTCCTCAAACTTAGACAATTAAAAAACTAAATCAGAAGTTTGGGGTAGGCTCTGTGTCCAACAAATCATGATCAGAACTGGTATGTGGCTATTTGTATTCTTTATTTATCCTATAAAATTATAAATTTATTTTTTACAGAAATATTGGTGTGTTTGATTATGGAGTGCTGCCTCAAGATCTGGTGACAGTGTAACTTAATCCATAGTATTATTTTTTGGAAATATGAAAAGTTTTTAAATTGGGGTTTGGATGAAGGGTGATAGACATATTAATAATTGTTACTTTATGGATGAGAAAACTTAATCATACAGAGAAATTACACTCAGTAAGTGGCAATGTTAGGATTTGAACCAAAGTAGTCTAACTTTTCAAGTCTTCACTTTTAGCCACTATCATGCTTGCCTCCCCTTTTTATCCTTTATAATTAGGAAAATGATGCTGTTAAACTAACTTAATAGGGAATCTAAAGAGCAGGTTTAGGGAAAACAGAAGAGGAAGCAATGTAGCTAAAGTAGAGACCATGTCTCTAAATAAGATACAAAATAGGGCTGGGGATATTGTCAACAAAAGAGAAGCACTAAGCAACTCAGTGAGACCATATCTCTAAATAAAATACAAAATAGGGCTAGGGATGTGGCTCAGTGATCAAATGCACCTGACTTCAATCCCCAGTACCGAAAAAAGAAAAAAGAAAGAAAATCCAAAATGAAATGGGAAAGAGCATTCACATTAAAGATACAAGATTATTTACATTTATTTTGTGATTTTTGTTGCCTGGAGATTTGCAAAGAAAATGGCATTTATTTCTTAAGATAATAATGTAAGTGTTCTCTTACCCCATCTTTGAAAAGCCCATGGTGCTGAGGTTTCAAAATTTCTTCCTTCTAGAGGGGTTTTGAATAATTCATTTGGATTTTCAAGAAACAAACATAGTCCTATTTTGCTGATGTTCTGATTCCTGAAAAGTTAAAATAACTTAATACTCGTTTTTCTACAGGAAATATGAAAACAAATCCTAGCTTTTGATAATGAAGTTGTTTGCTCTCTTTTTTCACTGTTTTCATTACCTGCCCTCCCCCACCCCTTCTCTTTTCCTTCCCTTGCTAGGGATCACACCCAGGGCCTCATACATGCTAAGCAGTCATTCTACCACCCAGCTACAAAGCAGAGTTTTTATTAAAATATCAAAATTTTTTTAAATGAGTACTTCTCTTTCTTAAGTAATTCCTTCTCTGGTTTAGTTTTTGATAAAATTCAGAAGATAATAGAGACCATCAAAAGTTGTCTTCTGCCACGCATGGTGGTGCACGCCTGTAATCCCAGCCACTCGGGAGGCTGAGGCAGGAGGATCGAGAGTTCAAAGCCAGCCTCAGCAGCTTAGCGAGACCCTAAGCAACTCAGTAAGACCCTGTCTCTAAATAAAATACAAAATAGGGCTAGGGATGTGGCTCAGTGGCTGAGTGCCCCTGAGTTCAATTCCCGGTTCAAAAAAAAAAAAAGTTGTCTGTCTCCAAGTTGCATACAGTAGCTTTGCTAACAATTTACACCCTTTGTTAGGTTTTTTTAAATATTCAAATAGTTTTGTAAAAAATTTCATTTGGATCATGTCTTAATTTTGAAACATATTTATCTAAAATCATTTATCAAATAAGAATTGCTCAATTAGTGTAAAAGTCTCACTCTTGCAGTTTACCAGCTTTTCATTTTTGCAGTTTGTTAAGAATTTTACCCTGCACTTGTTGGCGTCTCCTGTGTTGGTCTCCTTTGTATTGTTTAAGGAGATAGTTACTGTTAGGAATATATAAGTCTTATTTTCTTTACCCTGATGCACTCAGTAGAGTTGTCCATCTGAGAACAGCTCAATCTTCTGACTTTTCAGTTTGAGGCCCCTTTGCAAAGTCTGAGTGTGGTTTTTTTGTTTCCTTAAAATAAGTATCTCACATTTTCCTTAACTAGCTGTTGCACAGACTTCACTATTACCCAGTTTTTGTTGTTCTGAAAGAACTCCAACCATCTGTTTTCAGGATGTTTAGGGTCCCTCAAAGTGAATATGTAGTATTCCAGATAGTCTGTATTTTGTGCATTTTGTATAGACTAATAATTTCCCATTATTTTACATATTGCTTCTTAATGTGGTTATTTTGCATGGTATAACAGTTTATTTTAGTTATACCCTTAACTCATTTAAATTCACATAGTCCTGTACTTTTTTTTTTTACACATTTGACTTAAAATGTTTAAGGTATTGGTTGTCACACAAGTATCAGGACTCATGTAGGAGTAAATTCAAAACCTGCAGAATATAAAGGTTTCTGCTTTTCTTTACTGGACCAATCTTTGAATGGCTTTTGGAGGTTATCATAGTAGATGAGAATGAATGCCATGGTATTTCATTTATTTTTTAAAAAATATGTCCTTTTTAATACTTTTAAATTTGTAAATGATAGTTCTAGGAGAGATTTGGAATTGTGTGCATGCATGCAGGAATACATACTTACCTGTGCTTTTGGCTCAGGAAGTGTTCCCAGCCTTCTTTTGCCAGCAGTTTTAGAAATTCACTTTTTAGTTTCACTTAACATCTTCCTGTTTGCATAAATTTTGAATTTGCTGTTGACTTTGACCTAATGTTTCTTTGAAACTGTGCTTTATGTAGCTTCCTCTGCTTCAAACACTGCAGCTACTCTGAGATATTCCTTTTATTCTCAGTCTTTATGACCTTTGAATGATTTTTAACATCTAATCAGAGAAATATCTTTATATAAATAATTCCTAATGGATTGGAATTTTGCCTAGCATAATAATTATATATTATCTTGAATATAGCACAGTTTTTTATTCCACTTACATTTTATTTTCCTACTTCAGACTCATTTATTTATTTGTATTATTTAAGGAAATGTTCTGTTTTCGTTTTAATTTTTTAAAACTGAAAGCAAAATTTTGCCCCAATTTAAGTATAACCTGGATTAGTAGAAGTCCCGTGTAGATTGTAAAAATGTTTACAATATATTGTGTAAAAATGCCAGGTTACAAAATGATATGGTAACTATTTTTGTAGACTGATTCACATTTACAGAATAAATTTATTACAGAAAACTTGAATAATGAAATATAATCTTACTCTACCAACACTTTGTTGTGTTAGAACAACTGATAAAATCTTTCCTAACCTGCCTTTTAGAGACAACCACTGTCAACAATATGGTGTATATTCTTTCATTCTTCTTTGTGTATTAGTTGTGCATGTATATGTACAATAAACAGAGAGGTTGATCCATGCCTTCAGTTACTCTCAGGAAAAATAACCTGGGTCCTCAAGTGCACACACTTCATGTCACAGAGTTTTGGTATTTTCTGTTCTTTCTTACCCAGAGCATATCGTTCCTCTATTTTGTTTTTATTAGTACCTACACATTCATCAGATAAGCCTTTCCTGACTTCACTAAATCAGTTTTTCCTGATATATATAGGTTGAGCATTTTTAATCTGAAAATCCAAAATGCAGAATGCTCCAAACTCTGAAACTTTTTGAGCTCTGACATGATGCCACAGGTGGAAAATTCCATATGTGACTTCATGTGAACCGATCACAGTCAAAATGCAGACACAATAAAAATACTATATAAAATTACCTTCAGGCTATGGGTATAAAGTAAGGTGTGTATGAAACATGAATGAATATTTTGTTTAGACTTGTGTCCCATCCTGTGATATTTCATTATCTATATGTAAATACTCTAAAATATGAAACCCAAGAAACCCTTCTACTCCCAGGCATTTCAGATACCTTCTACATAACTCCCAGATACAACATAATTCTCTGTCATAGTATTTGCCACAACTTTACATTGACTTATGTAATTAACTCTCTTACTAGATATTAAGCATTTTGAGGGGAAAGTCCATGTTTGTTTTTTTGCTTACTGTTGTATTCCTGGCATGTAACATACTGGACACTCTATAAATATTTTTTAAATTAGCAAACACATTAGAAATACAGGCAAAAGATGTAAATAAGCAGTTTACGAAAGAAGAAATATAGATGCTAGTAAATATACCCCAGTATTCTCAGCCTTGTGTGTGATTGGGAAATAGAAATTAAAGTAACAAATTAAAGTATGTTATCTCTGCTGTCTTGAGAGCATTTTATGGACTTACATTGTCAAGTGTTCATTTAAGAGCATGTCCTTTAAAGGGGTAGTATTGAATGAAAGTATAATCTAGCCATACTGTGGAATATTTTTCAGCTATAAAGAGGGAAGACTTGCGTTCTGGTTCATTTAGAGTAATCTCATTAATTTTTGTTCCATAGAAATGACCATGTGTGTTTTGCACACATATATTTCCATAGCAAAGGTACTGGAAAGACTTTTATTATACTGTTAGCATTTATCTCTGGGAAGTAAATATGATAGTAGAAAGAGAGGTAAAAAGGAGCCCCCCCCCCCAACTCTCTCTCAGTGAACTTGTGATGTTTGTTTTTTGTCTTAACTATTGAAAATATATAGTTTGTTTTAAAAAATGAATCAAATTGGTTAGGGATATAAAGAAAAGACCCATTCTTTATATACAGAAAAAAAAAAATTAGGGATGCCAAAAGCATGGTTTAATTTAGGTCTGTAAGTAGTTCTAAGTTTGAAATTCATATAAATAAAAACTTAATGATTCTGGGAGATGTGCACTTGACTCAGTGAAAGGGATTAATAACCTTTGGAAAGTTTGAGGAATCTTATGGGAACCTTCTTAGAATTGTGTGTAGTTGCATAAAATAAAATCCAAAATACAGTGGAAGCCAATTATATTGGAATTCATTTATCAAAATGCTAGAAAAACAACATTTGTGGTATAGTTATGTATCTGCTGCCTCAGTAACACACTAAAGTAACCTAGTGATAATAACTACTCCGAACTTCAGAATAATGAGCAGAAACAATGTTTAATATTATCTTCATAAATTGGATTTTTTATGAACCTTCTGAATTCTACCTATGGACCCCCTATGGGAATGAGACTGGGAATCTGGATATCAGAAAACCAGTACATATAGAGACGGTGAAAAGTCTCAGTGGAGGCAGTATGAGATGATCCTATGGAAGAGTTTCTGATTATTATTAAAAATTAGCATTTTTGTACTAGTACAGCAGTGTGTACATAATAGGAAATTTAAGAAATATGAGTTTTTAAAAAAACATTCTGTGGTAGTTATCTTAAAATCTAAGTAATTGATATATTTTTTATCCTTGCTTTCTACTGGTGCACCGACATACAGACTTTCTTCATTTGATCCATTTCATTTTATTTCAGTATCATCTTTGCTTAACTATTTTTGCCTTGATTTTATAGGTTTTTGATCGGTCAGGGAGCACATGTTGGTGCTGTCAACAGTGAAGGAGATACACCTTTAGATATTGCAGAGGAGGAAGCAATGGAAGAGCTACTTCAAAATGAAGTTAATCGACAAGGTAATATAAAAAAACAACATTAATGAGAAAAAAATGCTTAAAACTGCTTTAGAAAGAATAGGATACTTTTCCCGTAAAAGTGTTTGTTGACATTAAGGATGATCATATCATCAGCTTACCAAACAGTATTTACAGTATGATTCTATTTGAAAAAATTAATGATTCTTAGTGTTCTTTTTTTTAATATTTTTTTAAATTGAAAGAAATATCAAAAGCAGCAAGAGGGCATAAAATTATATGGAAACAGGAGTTCAAGAGCAAATTGAAGCAGGCAGAGAGAATATAAAGTCTACAGAATGTGTGTGACACACTGCAAATTTAGATGCAATGATCAAGTAGGCCTCCGTAGGTCAAGAAGGGGCATTTAAGATGAGATCTGCGTGAGTCCTGTGGATCTGGGCAGAATATTCCAGACAGATGAAGCAACAAGTATAAAATGAGATGATACCAAATATATTTAGAGAAGAAGCAGCAAGTACACTAACTAGCATGAATGGAGCAGGCAGAACAAAGCAAGAGATGGCTAGGAGATGCGGTTACAGAAGTAGTAGGAGGTGATATCACCTAAGGTCTTGTGAGGACTTTGGGGCAAAGTACTAATGTGATCTCATTTACTTTTTGGAAGGATCTCTGTTGTCTTGGGAATAGATTGTAGGAAGGCAAGATGAGAAGTTAAATAGTTAGGAAACTATTGATAACTGCAATTCCACTGACTAAGATCTTAAAACAATTTATCTTTAATTGGGGGTAGGTACCAGGGATTGAATTTAGGGACACTTGACCTACACCCACCCACTGTGATCCATAGAGCCACATCCCCCCCTGTTTTGTATTTTATTTAGAGACAAAGTCTCACTGAGTTGCCTTAGCACCTCGCTTTTGCTTCAGCCTCGAGCCAGTGGAATTACAGACATGTACCACCGTGGTCAGCTGTCTTTAAAATGTTTTTAAATCACTGTGTACTTGTAAAATTACTGTGTATGATTTCCATTATATTCCAGTATGTTTAGGCTGTGATCAAGTATTATCAAAACTGAGCTTTACTAATATTAAACAATAAAGAAAAAATATGGGATATTCATTGAGAGGATTGTCTTCTACCGAAGTATGGTTTATCAGGAAATAGATGCTAAAGATTAGAAAAGGATAGAAATTAGGCAAGTCCCTTGAAAAGAGATTTTAATTTCTTAGACTGGGAAAATTTATAATATCTTCTGGTTTGTTGGGGGAAAAAAAAATTTGGTACTAAAGCTGAGAAGATATTTAAATAGCTAAGGTAGAATCGGGGCCTTATGAAAACTGATCAAAGGTATCTAGAACCCATGACAAATAGTATACTTCAGAAAAATGTTATAAACTGGAGCCTAGATAAGCCCACAGAAGAACTTTTAAGAGCCATAGTCTTGGTGAACGTTTCAGAGTCAAGGGATTTTCTAGAATTGAAACTAAAAGAAGAGAGGTATAAAGCATCATAATCTGAAATCACTTAGTCTGCCCATCTTGCCCCAGTGAATGCTCAGAAAGCCAATTATTCCTGTCAAACAATGATAATTCAAACAATGGTAAGTATTTTTTATGCTGTTGTTTGTCTGATACAGTAAACAGCTCTTATGAATTACAAATGGCATGAAGTTGTACTAAAAACTTCTTGCCTTTGGTTTCCTTGTATATAAAGAAAACTGTTACATAACTGTAAGCAGGGTCAATTTTAATCATAATGATTCATTCAGTGTTGATTAATCGTTCTAGTAAATGTTCTAAGTGCTGGGTGTTAACAACAAAGCAAAAGAATAAGACAGTCTTTGTTCTTAAGGATTTCACAGTCTAGTGGAAGTGTCAGATATTTAGAGAGCTTCAGAATACAGTGTGCTATGTGCTAAAATATATAGGAACATAATATGGGAGAACAGAAAAAGCTATGACTAACTGCAATAGTTAGGACAGGTTTCAGAGTGATGACATTTGGAGACAGTTTGCTTGGCAAAGAAGAAAGCTGTTGGACAGAAAAGGTATGTCAGGTGGAATTGGATGCATAGCATATGTAAAGAATTCATTACAGCTGGAGTGGAGATAGAAAGTTTGAATGGGATCAATAGAAGGTGAGGCCTAAAAAGTAGACTGGAACCAGATGGCAAAGGACATTTGTAGACATTGGATAGATCCAGCAAAGATCTTTCAGGAGGAAATTGATCTGATTGGATTTGGTTTTCAGTAATACAAGCTGATGGCAGTTTGAAGGATGAAATAGAATGAGAGGTACATGGTGGTGCATATTCCTTGAAGAAGGCTCTTGAATTAGTGAAAAATAAGAGCCAAAGCCGACTGCATTTGAAATGGAAAAGAGCAGGACTGTCTTTAGGAACTCTTTGGAAAATTCGAACAATGTGATGTAGAAATGAATGTGGAGTTGAAGGAGGAATTAAGACCGCCTCACTGACGTTTCCATAGAAGTAATGATTAGATGAGTAAATATGGGAAAATGGAATAAGGCAGAAGCAGAATTAGGGAACATGAGTTTGAAGACATATTTAGTTTTCAGTAGCTAAAGGATATCTTGATGACAGTGTTTGGTGCATTATTGGAACATGGAAGATGTCAAGATAGGAAGTGTAAATCTAGAACAGCAGATGAAGACAAATTCTGAGAACTAGTAGGTGAGGTGATGCTGGAAATAAAAAGCGAGTGTAAATGCTTATTATGTACAGGCATTGAACAAAGACTGCATGCATTGTCAAATGTTATCCTTATAGCAGTTCTGTTAGATTTATACTATTACTCCCATTTTACAGGTGAGAAATTTGAGGTCTAGGTCACACAGGTAGGAAGTGAGTTCTGTAGTTCTGTTCCAAGCATTGTGACAGATATATTGAGCCCATACTCTCTCTGTGTAAAAAAAACACTTGATGATGTTCATTTTATACATGTAATAGGAATGCATGAATTTATATAACATAATAGTTCTAAAGAAACAAAAGTATAAAGGAATCTGTAATACATTTTAATAATTATAAAAAGCACAGTAAATGTATCTCTAATAATAGTAAAATTTCTCAGATTATCTTGGTATCAGAGTTATGGAATATTTTTAAGTTCTTTAATCATTCTTTTGACTGGGTTTTAGTATATTTGATCAGTAACTAGTTATGATTAAGTACATTGCCTTTGAAAATAGAAAAGGCTGAACAGAAGCTGAAAGTAGTTTTGATTTAAATTTTAATGTGATTTTCCTTTAGTTAGGTTCAAAAATCCATTTTTGATTCTTACCTGAACACATTCCAGTTTAATTTTATTTTTCTTACCTGAGAGATTTGGCTACATTTTAGTGTAATATTCAGTACTTTTAAATAGTACCAACAGTTGTTAGTCTAATCACTTTATTATAGCATATCATATGTAGTGTTCCATTTATTTATTTATTTATTTATTTTTTTGTGGTGCTGGGGATTGAACCCGGGGCCTTGTGCTTGCGAGGCAAACACTCCACCAACTGAGCTACATCCCCAGCCCTATTTTTTATTTTTTAAACCCTTGCCACAGTTATAGTTGGTGAGTCACAGACCAGTTAAATGCATAAATGTTTTAGTTTCTCTATAAAACCATAAGGTAAGACACAAGAAGAATCATAAGAGTTTTTTACTCCTGATCTATACACTTGACACAGGTTAATTTTTTAGAATAACCCAGTGGTGTAGATACAAATATCACCCCCATCTTACAAATGAAAAATCCAAAGCATAGCACAGGTTATGTCTCGCTCAAGATAATACAGCTTGTAATAAATGGTAGTTCAAGAGATTCAGGTACGTTATACTAATATCCAGAGAACTAATGACTTTCTACTGAAATTAGGAAACAACTATGAATATATAGTGCAGTGTGTTTTTGTTTTCTTTTTAAGTTTTTTGATGAAATGAGCAGGTCAGTTTTTCAATTATCTTTTTCTGGTTTGTTTGTTTTTTTAATTTGTTTTTGTACCAGGAATTGAACCCAGGGACACCTAACCACTGAGCCATATCCCTAGCCCCTTTTTAAATTTTGAGAGAGACAGGGTCTAAGTTTGCAGAGTTGCTGAGGCTGACTTTGAAATTGTAATCCTCCTGCCTCAGCCTACTGAGCTTCAAATTACAAGTATGTGCCATCACCCCAATCATATTTTTAAAATAATATTTTGAAAAACAAAGGAAGTACTTTTCTAATTTTCTTCAACCTGTCGAGTATCCCTTTACATCTAATTTAGCTTTTTTAAAAAATTTCTTAGGTGTTGATAGACCTTTATTTTATTCATTTATTTATATGTGGTGCTGAGAATTGAATCCAGTACCTCACACATGGCAGGGAAGCACTTTACCAGTGAGACACAACATCAACCCTGTAATTTAGCTTTAAACTTGAATTATTTTATATATATGTTTATGAACACAGAGATACACATGCACACGCACATATACACACACACACACACACACACACACACACACACGATTTGGAGGCCAAAGGAAGTGATTTCTTTGTAATTAGATAAAGATAGCGTAAAATTAGATGAATATAGAAGTAGGTAATTTTGAATTTCAAGTAGAGGAAACAAAATAGCAAAAGCAGTAAGTCACAGTATTAAGACAGTAAAGATAATAGAGGTAATGAAGAGGTAATGTTTTAACAGACACAGCAAAAGAATAAAGAGTAAGAATCTAAGAAATCATTTACTAAAAATATTGTTAATAGTGTATTGTTACTATAGCTTTACAATATGGTTAGCATTAGCAGGCATCTTAAAAGTATACTGATTATCTTCTGGTAGGGGAGTTTTGATGGGTTAAAGAGCTATATTTTAATAGTGGTGACATTTTTACAAAAGTTAAAATAGGTGTTTATTATGTATGTAGTATGTATAGTTGACTGTTTATAAGGCTGTTCATTATGTATGTATAGTATGTATAGTTGACTGTTTATAAGTCTGTTTGGAAAGTCTCATTGTAAGTTTCTTTCAAATGTGGTAGTGAGACATTATAGTATCTAGTTTGAAGAGGCATAACCTTGGGGTTTTAAAAATATTTTTGAATTATCATATGCTTTTTAGAAGTTGAGCTTCAATTAGGTATTGAATGAGTTTAGTTTTCTTATAAAAGCTTGGTAGTGTGTTCAGCAAGCAAAGTAAGGCCGTGATTCAGGTAAAGGATAATAGCCTACCCAATAGCACAGAAGATGTGCTTAGTAACCTATGTGGAGATGTGGATTGTTAGAAAATGGAGTGATGTTAGAAGACAACAACTAGAAATGAAGTTAAAAAGACATTAAGGCCAAGTCATAAAAGGCTTTATCTGCTACACTTGAGCTGTGTCTCATAAGAGGCGAGCAGCCATTGTGAAACTTTATGTAGGGAAGTGTTTTCTTTTTTCCATCTGACAGCCAGGAGTGAAATGAATTGGGAACAACTGAAGATGAGTAAAGGTTTGTGGGAGTAAAATGTGAGATGTAAGATGTGAACTGAGATAGTTATAGGAGACATCTAGAACACAGTCTAGGAGATGGCAACTCAAAATCTTGTAACTAATTAAATAGAGATTAAGAATAAGATGAAGGGAAGCATTCAAATGGCCCCTAGGTTGCTGAGTAAATGGTGGTACCTAGTATAAGATAAACAGTAAGGAAAGTAGTTAGGAAACTCAAGTTAGGATTTTAGCTTTGAGTTTAAGAGGCCAGTGGCATATTATCCTAATATATTATTCTTTTATTATATTGTTCTGTTCTTCAGACTCAGGTATCCAACTGAATACTTAATTTCTTTGACTAGATTTCTATTAGACATCTCAACCTTCACATTTATGAAATTTTAAATTTTCCAGTTATTCAGGCCAAATATCTGATTGATCTTCTCCTTCTTTTTCTCCTATATCTAAGTTAATATCTACATCCAACAGCAAATTCTTTTGCTATGTCTTGATGAATTCAGAATCTAAATAATTCACTTGTCTTCACTGCTACCACCCTAGTTTATGTTACCTTCATAGCTTGGTTAGATTGTTGCAAATGGCCTCCAAATTGGTATCTCAATTTCATATCTTAACTATTCAGCATAAGTGATCATCTTAAATTAACTCAGATTGTATCACTCTGTTCATTGTCCTCACTACTCCATAGATCCCCTTCTGTATACAAGGAACATTCTAAGCAGGCTCGCACCTCAGAGACTACTAGTACTTCCTTTTCTCTGCCTGAAATGTTTTTCCAGATAATAGAGTGGTTGTCACTCACTTTCTCTCTTGTTGTAATGTCATCTTAGCAAAGACACCATTCTTGCCTAGTTTACATAAGATAATAGCCCCTTCTAATTACATTTTTCACCCTTATTTTTCTTCACAGGCATATATTTTGCCATATAACAAGTTCACTTTTATACTCAAGCACCTAATAAAGTACCTGACCTATAGTAGGCACTCAGTATGTATTGGAGGAATGGATAGATGGATGGAAAATTCCTTACCAGATAGTTGGATACATGGATATGGATTATGGGGGAGATCTTAGTTGAGGAGATTAAAAAGTGCATGTTACTTATTTTTTATTCATTTCTTTTTTCATTCATCATTCATTTAGTAAACATTTACTGACATTTTACTTTTTTTCAACTACTCTGCCCAGGTTTACAAGGTAAAAGGACAGTGTCCTTACTTTTGTAGGCTCATAGTTTTATAAGACAGATTATAAATACATTGTGGTATGTTACTTATTAGATAGCCAGCAATTGAAACCATAAAACAACATGAGATCAACAAAAGAAGATCATTCAGGAATTTCAGAGTTATCTTTACTAATTTAATTTTTTCTCCAAGATGTGAAAGTTTTTGAAGTAGGAGAGAGTCCTGTTCAGTTTCATATTGTTCACACTTCTATCACCTCAATTTAGCACAGTGTGTATAAATGCTCTTAAATGAAAGAACATCTATATAACTTACTAAAATTATAAAAATAATCCTAATATATGAAGAATATGCTATGTAAAAGAAAACAAATTTAAGGTGTTATAAATTTTTAGATGAAGACAAGACCTACAAGTTGAAGCCAATGTAAAGTCTTCAGTAAACATCTATGTCTACTAGGTATAGTAGAGTTTAGAGAACTGGTCAAAACAGGAGGTATAAATTTTTGAATTTAATTATTTAATAAAAACTTGTCTTTTTTTTTTTAACCCAAAGATTGTCTTAGAAAATGTTCAAACTTTTAAAACCAAAAGGAGTAATCAGAAAAAGCAAAAAGAAAATCAAAATATTGTGGGGCAAACCCTAATCAGTAGAGAAGGCTAGTAGGTTATCTAGAGTATTTCCATATTCCTTTATTTAACATATTTTAAGCAGCCCATTTTTCAGAAATATGTTTTCACTTTTGGTTTTCATTTAAACTTTTAAGTATTTTGGATTCTGCTTTTAAGCATGGAAATAACATTTTTATTAAGAGAATTATTTTTATTTTATCAGGGGTTGATATAGAAGCAGCTCGAAAAGAAGAAGAAAGAATAATGCTTAGAGATGCAAGGCAGTGGTTAAATAGTGGTCATATAAATGATGTACGGCATGCAAAATCTGGAGGTACAGCACTTCATGTTGCAGCTGCTAAGGGCTATACAGAAGTTTTAAAGTAAGTATTAGTTTTTTACAGAATTGTTGTTTTACTGCTTTAGTTTACTTATTTCATTATTCCTTTCTTCTTAAAATCTATCTATAAACATTATTTGGGGGTAGATTATAAAGAAGTTATTTAATGTCTTTATTCAGTAAGAAAGAGAAAACTACCTTGAATGTGATTGCTTATGTTTCTGAAGTTTTTTTCTTTCACTCTCAAATTTTGATTATACTACTCTTGTTTGTTTTCTCAGTTTCAGTTTTCCCATAAAATGAATTTATGTTGGTTGTGTATTCACATTGTATATTACCTTCTGGGCTAATAAATTATTACAGTCATTTTGAGGTTCCCATTTTCACTGACTGATTCCTGAGACTAAAAACAATGTTCTACGCATGTATTATCACATTGATAGCTTGGTTTCCACTGACTGATTACATGTAATTTATCTAATATACAGTTTTCTTTTTACTATAGGTTAACTAGAACTCATAATGTTGATAGCATCATACTAAATATCAAGCCATGAGCAACTTTGACTATTTCAGGGCTATATATTGATTGGCCAATTTCCTTGGAACAAAGTTCCTTTATATCTCTCTCCTTACCCCCACCCATCTCTTCCTCCGTCTCTCTCTCCCTCCTTCCCTTTCTTGGCCCCCTCCCCCATCCCCTTTTGTGTGTATGTGCGTGTGTGCGCGTGTATGTGTGTGTGTGTTGAGGGGGATGTTATTTGGTATTGGAGATTTAACCTAGAGATACTTTACCATTGAGTCACGTCCCTAAGTCCTTTTATTTTTCATTTTGAGACAGGGTCTCATTAAGTTGCTGAGGCTGGCCTAGAAATTGCGATCCTGCTGTCTCAGCTTGCTGAGTTACTGGGATTTCAGTTGTGCACCAGCATGCCCAGCTCTCTGTGTATATATTTTTTACTTATGCTCCAACTATATAAAAAAATTATTCAGAGTGTAACTTTCATTATGTGTATGTGAAAGGAATAAGACCATCCCTCAGCAAAATCTATTTTACCTATCTACTTTATATTACTTCTAATCCACTTCAGCTTCTAATATCAATGTCTTCCCTACTTCTTATCATAAAAATATGGAAGTGGGTCACCTATTCCCAAATTTCCTCCTCATTTAAGTCTCTAGTCAACTTCTATAGTGTAATCTTTCTCCTAGAATAGTAATGTTGTCTTTTAATTTTCTTGTCTCCCCTCTTTTTCTTTCTAATGTAAAACTTTTCAGAACTTCTAAACCCCATTAGCAAGTCATGCTGACAGCATTTAAAAAAAAAAGAAAAAATATCAAGAGTATTGCATATAGTAAAAATAAGAATTATTTCTTAAAACTCTCATCTTGGTAAACACATGTGAGAGAACTGACAATTGTGTTCATAGACTGCTTCAATGCTGACTTTGTAATTAGTTCTCTAAGCTCTTAGAGTCCTTTATTAAGGTTCTCAGTGTTCATCAGGATAAATATTAAACTACTCAACTTAGCATAGAAGATTTTCATCGTCAGGCCACTGTTCTGTTCTTTTTAAAGAAAAAAAAAAAACAAAAAAAAACAATAACCCACCACCATTGCAAGAGTTTTGCCAGCCACATATATCTATCTACAGGACGTTCTGCTGTGATATCTTAATGCCTGTTGTTTCTGTCTAGATTCTTTTTTCACCATCTCTTCAACTTGGAGGCACATTCCCTTTGAAGGTGACCTTAGTAAAAGGTCACTAAGTTCCATACTATTAAAGGAAAAACCAAAATACTGAACACTTCATTTATAATTAACATGCAAAAAAGCTCCAATAAGTTGCCATTTTTTATCATATTGCAAAGATGGAAACATTTGGCATGCTGTGTTATTAGCAAGGTGTGAGGAAAGTGTACTCTTAACATTACTGGTGGAAGCATAAGTAACACAATTGAGCAAATTCCATCAATTAAAAGTTGTTCTTTAGTTTAGCAATTCTACCTCTTTTTTTTTTTAATATTTTTAGATGTTGATAGACCTTTATTTTATTCATTTATTTATATGTGGTGCTGAGAATTGAACCCAGTGCTTCACAAGTGCTAGGCAAGTGTTCTACCACTGAGCCACAATCCAGGCCCTCAATTCTACCTCTTGATGGAATATGTTTTTACAGATACTCATGTAGGAAGAAATGTATGTGCTAGTAGCATTGTTTATAATAGAAACAGGAGAATGGTTTTATAAATTATGGTGTATCTTTTCTCTGGAATATTCTCCAGCAATTAAAACATGAATAAGAAATCTCCTTTTGTATTATTATAGAAAGAACACTAGGGAGTATTATGAAATGTCAAATTCAAGGATAAAAGTATTTGTTTATTTTTAAAAATTTGAAAATTATATTTGTATGAAATCTTTCAGTAGGAGTACAGTCAAAATTAATAACATTGTTATGGGTGGGGGAAACTGGTTAATGTTTAGCCGTGGGAGAGTGACTTCCCTTTATGTTTTTAATTTTTTAGAATTTTTGTGAATAAATAGTATATGTAAATAAATAAAAGAAAAAAATGTAAAAATCTCCTTCAAATGTATTTTCCTCCCACCCCCACCCCCAAACATACAACTCCTTTCAATTTGATTTTGATTATTTCAGTTCTTTACTCCATTGCATCTCCATTACAGAATCTGTGAAGGCTAGTTGTTTTTCATGATTTTTGTCCTGCATTAGAAGCTCCTTGAATATGGGTGATTTGTTGTTGTTTTGTTTTGTTTTTAAGTGTCCTGGTGGGTCTTGGTATATGCAGAGAATCGTATTTGTTGAAAAAAATGCATCTACTTTCTTAACTCTTCCCTCTCCACACAGAGATTCCCAAGTATTTATAATTCTATGTTGTTCAGGTATTTAATCATGTTTCCTAATAGGGATATTTTTTATTATCTTATGTTCCAATATTCTGCCTCTACTAATAAAATTTCTGATAATATATTTGATACTGGAGATATTTCTTTAGTGTAAATTAGTGGGCATGACTTACATGTTGGCCTGCAGACAGGTATCAGGCAGTAATGTAAGAATCTTATGGGAGACTTGGTTGAAAAAACATGGATTGACAGGGCCCTGATATGCTCATCAATGAAGTAATACTGGAATGGAGCAGGGAATTGGACACAGCTACTTTAGATATTGTTAGGAAGTAGAGTATCAGTTCTAAAATAAACAATTAAAGAAGCTAATAATATTAACTATCACACAATCTTTAGGTTAAAAAGAAGCCCTTCTCATGTTCAATATCTTAGAAAGTAAGGCAAGGGTACACTAGATTTTATGAATTATAAAGTATTGAGTGTTTTGTGTGTATGTAGAAGACTGTGCTATGTGCAATTTATATACCCATTCTTTGTAAGTTAAATTTCTAAATAAAATAAAGGTCGATATCAATGTGCAGACAGAGAGAAATACTGACATAATATATGCAACTCTTTTTATTGTATGAAAATTTGTTTTCTGATCTTGATGATTGGAATGTCTGCTTTCTACTGCTGCAGAAAAACAGACTTCCTTGGAATATGTGCTTCATTTTGTTTTGTTCCCAAGAGTCAGATTGTTTTTCAGAATTTCTCATGGTATATCATAAAGACTCATGAACGCTTTCATAAACCAGTTCCTTAACTACAAGGCAACAAAACTTTACAAAACAAGCTTGTTTGATTCCAGTATATTTTTAAAACATATTTAGCCTGAGTAAACATCATATGATACCTAAAGATAATTCCACTTTCACATACAAATTAATCTATTAGTTTTTGATCTTATGTTGAAAAAATTATGGATTTTTCTTTGAAATTTTCACTTGTAAGTGATACTAACAAGAAGAAATCAGTGTCTTATTAAATAATAAGACTTAGAGTTGGGAGGAATTAATAAAAGCTGTATTATTTTGACAGCAATACGAGGGCCTATTCTGAGTTTTCTGAAAATTAACTTTCTATTTGCCCTAGTCAATTTCTTGAGTGCAAAGGAAATTTGAACTCAAATTTGTGTTTGAAAAGAAACACATTGAAGTTTTTTGTTTTATGATATAAAGTTTTGATCATATTTGTTAATTTCTAGGTTTTAATGATTATCTAATTCACTATAATCTCTTTAGACTTTTAATACAGGCAGGCTATGATGTTAATATTAAAGATTATGATGGCTGGACACCTCTTCATGCTGCAGCTCACTGGGGTAAAGAAGAAGCATGTCGAATTTTAGTGGACAATCTGTGTGATATGGAGATGGTCAACAAAGTGGTAGGCCTTTTAAATGTATTTTAACTTTAGAAATAAAATTTTATTCTCAGAATGTTATAAGAATGTAAATTATATAATCATTTTTGTCAACTTAGAATATTTTGTCCATCATTAATTGATTTACTAATTAATGATTTGAGTCTTTTTAGCTCCCAAATGAGGTGGTTCTGGCCATATTTTGTAAAGAAAGAAGGAAAGCATATTATCATACATCTAGAGAACATTTGGATACACATATTAATTTTTAAGAATTCTTAAGAATTCAAAATTAAGAAACCATTTTGCATTTCCTTATAAATATTTTCTGCTATCACTGAGTTGGAACATGTATAAAAGGTGTTTTTAATTCTTTTTAACTATTAGTCTTAATATTCTGCTTATAGTGGTTAAATGACAAGAATAGTGAAGTAAGAACATTAAACCTAAAATTTTATTTCAGATAAAATTATTGAGATGCAATATTACAAATAAGAAAATGGTTTAGTGAGGTAAATAATATACTTAATATCATACAATTAAATAAAAGGAAAGGAGGGAGCAAATGTTATACAAATTATTTTTCACAAAATCATGACAAGATTCAAGTTACCAAATTCCTTGTTGGATAAGACTTTTACACTCTGCCCCCTTTCAGTACTATCAGTCAGTTTACCATTGTAATCTGTATTCTTGCTAGTCTCCACCCACTCCTTGTTAGTAGGTAATAATCACTTAGCAACAGTGGAGAGCTCAAAATGTGCCCTGTAGTGAGCTTATAACCTTAATTTCATAGAGTA
This sequence comes from Glaucomys volans, assembly GCA_020662805.1. Classification (NCBI taxonomy): domain Eukaryota; kingdom Metazoa; phylum Chordata; class Mammalia; order Rodentia; family Sciuridae; genus Glaucomys; species Glaucomys volans. The sequence continues at coordinate 359,681 of JAJEJO010000604.1, read as the reverse complement.
TTTCTTATATATTGCCTCTCATAGGATAATGTAGTAAAGTACTTAGCAGAGGTTCCTAAAATGTCTAATCTTTATTCAAAACAGGACCATCTAATTCTGTTTTGCCCATTAACCCATTAGGTCCCAAGTTTTTAATCCTATGAATATTTCAATGAAATTAACACAGATAATGCTTAAAATAGGTTGAAAATCTCGAGCTTATACATACTATTATCAATTAATTTTATCTTACATAATTGTAATACCTTGTTGTATAATCATATAAGTTTTTCAGGTGTTTCACATCTGGAATGGTGGGACAAATGGTTTTATAAGGATGTAGGTGCTGGTTGCTCTGGTAACTGCAGTGTCTATTTGGGGAAGCTGCAAAAGAAAAGAGAATGTGATATATCATATGCCTAAGATTCATTCATGGGTAAATCTTCAGAGATTGAAGCTAGTAATGCAGATTCATGTCCTAGTTTCTGATAAAGAAGTCCTCTGAATTCCTCTGCTATATGTGTACTTAAGTTAATTGAGTTTTCATAAGTGTTTTATGTAAGAAATGTGCAGTAAAAAAACCATAGGAAGTAGTGAAAATCTTCAGGAAAGTCAAGGTAAAAATGTAGGGGAGTGGATTCATCTGAAAGTATTTATTTGCACTTACATATAAATATAAATATATTTGATCTGTATTTTGAGTCAAAACTAATAATAGTTGTTGATCTGTATTTTGAGTCAAAACTAAAAATAATTTGCTTTCTCTTGTTTCTATTACAATGCTTTTCTGTTTTGTGATCAGTATTAGAAGACAAAGAAATGTTGATACTGTTGAATTTTAACTAAAAAGCCAGCTAATTTTAGCTTTACAATTCATGTTTCTTCTTTTTCCATGTAGAAATTTTCTCTAGAGTTAAGATTTTTCTGAAGAAATTATTGGATACTTATTACCCTCTGAACTCTGGTCTGCATTTTTTTCTCTCTCAGTGATCATAAAGACCATTAGTTCACTCAATAGGCAATGCTGATAATTGATTCATTTAATAATAATTATGGCTTTGAGATAAGAAAGAAAAGAGATCGATAGTAATTGAAGTGATTTTCCAAAAAGACTATATTACTTCCTGGTTTAAGCATGTTTTTTTTTTTTTCCTGACTGAATTAGTATTCTAGTGAAACATACACAATATATAAAATTATTTTTCATCTAGTCTATAATTGTCTCTTTCCTAGGTATAATTCATAACTTTGCACTGGGAGAAAAACTTCACTTAGGTTTTTTTTTTATCCTTTTGTTTCTATATTACTATGATAGTAGCTCCTTATGTCTTCCTAAATTTTAATCTTATTTCTTCATTTAGCATTTCAGTGGATCTTTATATGATCTCACGATAATCACGACTCATGTTTTCTTAGAATTTTGTAATATTCAAACTCTTTTCACATATATTAACTAATGTTATCCTATTAACAACCCTATGAAGTTGTTGAATTTTGCAGATTCAGGAATATGATTAGAGAAATTGAGTAATTTTCCTAAATTCCTACTAATTGAGTAGTAGTTATTTTTTAAATCTGCTAAGTTCCTCTACACTGTTTCCATAGTTTTAGTTTTCTCATATTTTATTTTTCCAGGTACTACTTATTGCTATAAAAATATAATTTTGAATTTTTGTCAAAATCCTTCTCTTGAAAATTAAGATGTTAAAGATATTTTTACAGTGGGGGAGGAACTAAATAATATATATAGCATTGTAAAAGCCTTTGTGCCATAAATGTGCTCAAATAAAACCCTTTTTTCCTTCTCTTTTTTGAGAACTTCAATAGCAGTGAAAGTTTTTTTCGTGTTTAATTGTTTAATAATTATGTAACTTTGCCTATGTGAATTAGGCTGTCTTCTCTGTTTTCATTGTGTGCATTTTAAGTAATATGTCATACTTTATAAAGTATGGACAAATCACTTTGTTTTAATTGTTTATCTGTGAATTTATCTTGTTATTTCATACCTTGATCAGTACTTCTAGATTTAAGATTCTTGCTTTGTTTCTTAAACTATCAAATAAATGTACTTAAGGTACTATCAAAATTTAGATTAATTCATTAATAATAGGAAACATAATTTGGAGATATATATATACAAAATGCAACAAATTCTATAGAAAAATCTGAAAGTCTATATGCAAGCAGGGAGAATGTTCTAAAAATAAATATTTAGAGATTTGCCTCTCATTTTAATATATTAACAAACTATAAAACACATTTGCTATCATTTTAACTCATTGTAAATTATGTGATACTGATTTTAAACATAAAGATTTTCATTTTTCTTTTTTACCTCGTTAAAATAAGTGTTTTACTAGTATGTACCTAAATATTGTCCCTTCTTAAATATTAACTAGGATGCTTTGCTAGTCAGGAGTTCTCTTAATAGTGATTAGCACACATTTTTAGCTTGATACCTGCAATTATAAAGATTTAAATGAGTGACAAAGCTGGTTCTGCTACTCAGCAAGTGTTTTTATTTAACCCTAATTATATTGAGCTGCTTATTTTCTATAAAGATAAAATGACATGCTAGAGCAGTGAAGATCTAGATTCTGTTCCCATTTTCCCTTCATAACCTTTATGACCTTTGGCAAATATCATTGACTAGAGGTTGAGTTTCCTCATTTGTTTAATAAGAATCATAAAAATCCTGGCCCCAGTTAGTTCACCTGTGATGGTGAATATGAAGAGAGGTCATATCTGCAAAGGCAAATCATTTAGAATAAATGAATAAAGAAAATAGATTATGAAAATTAGACTTCATGGCTCTGGTGTATCTGTGGCTCTAGTAAGGATCCATTGATTTGATAGATTTATTATTTTCTCATACCGCAGCATTATGTCCTCAGTTGTTTCTGGTTGCTTTGAGTGACTCTGCTTAGATACTGTACTGTGTTTGTACTTCATTAGTGAAGCATGGTAGACTTACAATAGTTAAGAATCAAGTATTATTCATAATTTATTAGCTCTGTAACCATCTTATAGAATGTTTAAAGAGCATGGTTAAGTTACTAAATTAAGTTGATGGGTATGCTTTTTAAAAATTAGAAAATTTTGGTTATAATCCACATTTTATTCTAGTTTTTATTCTGTGTCAGTTGCTCTTTGTATAGTAGACTCATTTATCAAAGGAGAAAATGAAAAGAAAGGTTAGTAAGGTGACCTAATTTCTTATTCTTAATAAGGAAAATTCCATGATTATTAAAATAACCCCATTGCATTTAACTGCAGCAAAATTTAAATCTAATAAAGTATTTTTTTAAAGTGGGATATTTTATTCAGGAGAATTGATAGATGCTTAAAAAATACTTTAAAAGTCAATGAGTTGGGGCTACGGTTGTTGCTCAGTGGTAAGTGCTCACCTGGCATGTGTGAGGCACTGGGTTCAATCCTCAGCATCACGTATAAATAAATAAAATAAAGGTATGTGTCCACCTACAAAGAAATAATTTTAAAAAAGTCTATGAGCTATTTCCACATAACAACATGACCTTGAACATAATTGCATTAAAAGTATAACACTTGTAACATTTTAGAACTCATACAAATATCACATAGCAACAAACATGCATAACCAACATGTATTACCAGTCTAAAGGGCACCTTATTAATACTGAGCCAGTTATTTTATTTTATAGCAAAATTTTTCTTCAGGAATTTAATTCTTTGCTTTTAATACTGAAGGTTGAAATGGAAAGAAAGTTTATTGGAGCTAACGCTTTTTTCTCATGGACTGGATGGAGATGGATAGATTGCCTCTTATTAAATTCCTATTGGAGACTTTCTAGCAGGGAAAGTCAACAGTTTTATGGAAAATTTTTTCCCACAATGAATAAAAATAGATTTAAAAATTCATCCAACTAAGCAATGCCTATGGCTGGCCAAACATTAAGTAGTTTGGAAATATGTAATTTATTTCTCTACCAAGAATTTAAGTTTTAGGAAGGTATCAGAAAGAAGGCCTCAAAAGGTTAAACTTGAGTTCCCATTTGTTGTTGAGCAGAACAATCACAAGTTGGCTTGGTCATTTAGAAAGACCCTGTCTCAAAATAGAAATAAAAAAAGGAGTAGTGATAACATGCCTTAAGATGGATGAACTTTGAAAACATGTAAAGTGAAAGAAACCTGTTACAAAGGTCCATATATTGCATGATTCCATTTATGTGAAGTATCAACATAAGTAAATATATAGATATAAAGTAGATTAGTGGTTGCCTTGAGCTGGGAGGGAAATGACTGCTAAAGAGTATTTTCGTTTGGGGGGAGCATCATAAAAATGTTCCAAAATTTAATGTAATGGTTTTACAACTCTGTGAATATACTTAAACAACACTGAATCGTGTACTTTAAATGAATGATATGTATGTTATATCTCTAATAAATCTATTACCAAAAAATTTTTTTAAAAAAGGAAAGGGTATTGTCAGCAGCTTCTCACATGGATTTCTCATATATCTTCTTTGAGTTATATGTATCATGCCATGTATAACTACTGAAAAATGTTCCCTAACTTCTTTCTATATGTTTGTAATTAATTTCTGAAGATGTTTTGTGATTTTATTGACTTTTAATCATCACTAACCCTCCCCCCTATTTTCTTCCTAGGGCCAAACAGCCTTTGATGTAGCAGATGAAGACATTTTAGGGTATTTAGAAGAATTACAAAAGAAACAAAATCTGGTATGTGTGTCATGACTGCCTAAAAATTGCCTGTGTTAATAAGTTCTCTTAATAGCTCCAAATTTCAAACAGTTGAAAATTGTTCTTGTGATGTTTGGTATGTTTTGATTTTAAGTTATTCCTAGCAGTCAAACTAAATGACTGTGAAAGAATAAAGGAATAGTGGTGATATTTAGCCTTTTGTGTTATTAATCCTTATTTCTATTTCCTTCCCTTCACAAAATGTATATTTAAATAATCTGTTTGTCCTCAAGAGAAATGTGTTTTTGTAATTTCATAAGAAAGTTTGCTTGGACCATAAAATTTCAGATTTTTAGTGGACCTTAGATGACAGTTGCATAACCAAAGAACAGATTTTGAAGTAAAATGCCATTTGTTATCCCAAGTGATTAGTAGACCTTGATTTTTTCAGTAAACTGAAGTTGGAGTAAAAAAATTTAACTTCATCCTGCTTAGAGCTTTTTAATTCTCTAGTCTTTTTCATTCTTTCTTTACTCAAGCCCTCTCCACTGTAGGTAAAACTTAAATGTTTTGTTTATTTGCTTGGGCTTGTTTGTTTAGTTTTTTTAAAATTGCTATGTTAATATTTTAAACTCTGTATTTTACTAATTAAAATGATTTTAATAGTATTCTTTTTTTTCATTTGTATATCTTTGTATAAAGCTCCATAGTGAAAAACGGGATAAGAAATCTCCGCTAATAGAATCAACAGCAAATATGGACAATAATCAGTCACAGAAGACCTTTAAAAAGTAAGAAAAGTATTAAAAGAATTTTTTATTGTTAGAAACGAGTTGGCATAATGGCCACAAGCATTATTATTGTGGGTCTGAGGAAAACTAAAGTGTTTTAACCTTTTGTGTTTATAATCATTTAAGGACTGTTTTCCTTTCACAGCAAAGAGACATTGATTATTGAGCAAGAGAAAAATGCATCCCGTATTGAATCTCTAGAACAAGAAAAGGTTGATGAAGAAGAAGAAGGCAAGAAAGATGAATCTAGTTGCTCCAGTGAAGAAGATGAAGAAGATGACTCAGAATCAGAAGCTGAAACAGGTAAAATTTGAGGGATAAATGAAATTTTAAAAATTTTTGTTGCAGTGTAAAGTAAGATAAGATGGATTTATAAGTAAATCAGATGAATTTGCCTGCCAAGCCAGTAAATTACCTTTCGGTATTAGAAAATTATGTATACTAGTGAATTTATTATTGTTCTCTAATTATTTGGAGGCTCTTATTCACCTCTTCAATTACTGACCTGTATTTTAGATTTGAAGAAAGTGCAGAGGCTTTTCAGATTCCCCTAGAATGGCACAGATAGAGTATGAAGAAGTTCTCAGCAATTTAAGAATGTTCCTGCTGGGCATGGTGGTGCACATGTGTAATTCCATCGGCTCCAGAGGCTGAGGCAGGAGGATTGTGAGTTCAAAACCAGCCTCAGCAAAAGCAAAGCACTAAGCAACTCAATGAGACCCTGTCTTTAAATAAAATACAAAATTGGACTGGGGATGTGGCTCAGTGGTCGACTGCCCCTGAATTCAATCCCCAGTATCCCTAAAAAAGAATGTTCCTGCTGCTTACTGAAGCATAAGAACCCAGGAAGGCTAGTCCCAACAGCATCCAAAATTCTCAATGTAGAAAGGGACTGAATTAAGATACTTTTCTGTGAGGACATGGGGGGAATTTGCTTTGTTTTGAGATATTTTAAAGATAGCTACAGACATGTCATATTTTGTGTCTTTTAATAAAACTGAAACTTTATAGTTGTTTTCTTGAACCACCTACCTTAGTCTGCTTCCCTTTTCATCCTTCCCAAAGGCATTCATTATCATGAGTTTCTTCTGTAATCCTCTAATCCATGTTTATGCCCTTATATGTACACTCATAAGTACTACACATAGGAACTATTGTTTGTGCTTCTTTTCATACTATTGGAATTGTGATGCCTCTTGCATTTTTTTCACTCAAAGGTTAATTTTTTTAGATGTGTCCATAAATCTTATCTATAACTTTGTATATATAATTTATCCCTTTAGATGTTGTATAATAGTCCATTTTCTTTCTGATGAACATTAACTTTATTCTGTTTGTGTTTCAAATAATGCCATAGTGATCATGCTTCCAATGGATATTTGCGTAAGATTTTCTAATGAAGTTTTTGTAGATGCTTCCAAATTGTTTTACAAAGCTAAAATAATTTACATTTTGCCTTTTTTACTATTAAGTATGTGGTTTCTTTTTCCTTGACCTACTTGTTTTTACAGTTTTGTTTGCCAAATTCCTTTATTTACATTTTTTTCTTAATCTGTATCTGAATGGTCTGATGTCAATGTTACCATCTTTGAGTTATGTAATGTGGCATTTTTAATGCATAAATTTAACAGAAGAAAACATTTCCCTTCCAAGATAGATAGATAATTCTTTTTTTGTTTTTTTTTTAATTGGTGCCAGGGATTGAACCCAGGGACACTTAAGCCCTCAGCCACATCCCCAGCCCTTTTTTGTATTTTATTTTGGGACAGGGTCTCATTGAATTGCTGAGTCTGGCTAGAACTCACAGTCCTCCTGCCTCATCCTCCTGAGCCCCTGGGATTACAGGTGTGCGCCACCATGCCCAGCCTGATAATATTTTTGATCATTGACGAAATTAACTTCTCATTTGAAATTTAAACATTGCAATCACCCTCTGCTCAATTTCTCACTGAGCTAACTTTAAATGTTCCTCTAAAGCATTGTATTGTGTTAATTTTGTTCTTCCTTTGCTAGTGCTGGGTCATGCCAGGAAAATTTGACTGGGTCTCAAGAATTAATCCATGTAAATGCTGTGTGGTTTCTTGTCTTTCACTCTTTTAGTGTCAGCCAGGCTTTGTCATACTTAATTTAGCAAACTTGAGAAAGCAGACATTTCCCTATAGACCTACAGTTTGATTTGACAGTTTCTAAACTATTTCTTTTTTCTACTTTATGTAAGGTTATTTCCTTGACATAAAGTAAATTTTGCTGACTACTTCTTTCATAAATTATTAATCAGGCCAGTTTTTCTTTAGTGTTCTTTCTTTGGCCATAAACCAGGTGAAAATAGAAACTCAGTCAAAAGTTCTAATTACCTTCCAAATGATTTATAAACTTGAGGGACAATTGAGACAATAAGAAATGAGAATTATATTTTTGCTTTTAGGATTTTTTTTCCTCTCACAATTAAAATTTTCATTCTTCATTGAAACCAAATAAAAAAACTTAATGTTTCCCTAATAAACTGAATGATAGTATATGAATTTATCTTATTTACTATTTCTCCTACTCTGGGCTAAGATCCATGCAGTTAAAATATTTTGTCTTTTTGTTGACTATATCTCCAGTGCCTAAGACACAGTATTTTAAGTATGGAGACAATAAATATTTGTTGAATAATACTCTCTATGCTTAGGTAGATTATTTTGTAGGAAGATAGTATGGTGCCCATATAACTATTTTAGAAATAAGAAAGCATGCTCTGTGGGACATTTAACCATACTATTTTACAGGAATGTAAGCTGATTATTGACAAAGCACTTTTAGATTTCCTGAAATAAAGAAGAGTAGTAAGTTTTAAAGCATCAATCAAAATCCATTAGAAAATTGTGTAGCTGTTGTGAATTTTTAATTATATTACTTTTATGCATTAAAATTTTAAATCAATTAAATTTTTTAAAATTTTCCTAGTTTTAGAAGTATAGACCTCAGATTCTGATTATCCTTTTTATTCTCAGAAGCTTCATTTTGTTTCTTTTGTGTTATGTTAACTATTTACTTCAGCCCACAGAGACATTTCTACAAACATCTTTAAAAATCCACTTATGAAAAGGATCAGTAGTAGGAAAAGTCAGCTATTGAAGTCAAATTTCTATAGAATCTTCATTCTTCATTTTTTTTTTAATAGATAAGACAAAACCTGTGACTTCTGTAACTACTGCCAATACTTCTAGTACTCAAGCAGCTCCTGTAGCTGTTACAACACCTACTCTGTCATCAAGTCAGGCAACGCCCACCTCACCTATTAAAAAGGTAAGCCAAAATTGTTTTTCAAAAGTCCGTGTATTCTATTTAAGTACCACTTAGACTAACTCATTAAAAGTTTGAATTCTTATAGCTTTTTTTCCAGAAAATATATTACAATTTTTTGGTTTTTAGTTTGAGATTTCCTCTGAACCATATTATAGTCTTTCTAAAATCCTTTTTGCATTCGATATTACACATGCTAGTTAACATATACAATTGATAGTTAAAGTAAGTAGCAGGAAGATTAAAATTTTCATAATATTAAAATAAGGGCTGGATTGTGGCTTAGTGGTAGAGCACCTGCCTAGCATGTGCATAAAGTTCAATCCTCAGCACCACATAAAAAAGAATAAATAAAATAAAGATATTGTGTTCATCTACAACTGAAAAAAAATTTAAAAAAATAAAAATGGTCACTGTAGTTTATATTTCTCTTTTTAATAGTCTCAGGTTTTATATTCTTTATGTGTGATAAGTAAGTAGAGGGTATGTATTGATGATTTCACATGTGGGTCAGTAAGCCACAAAAAGTATAAAGCCAAAAGCCAATGAGAGCTATAATCTAGATTCTCTAACTCATAGTATTGAAAGCACTAGGCATGCCTCTGTGGTATGATAGTAAGAGCATAATCTCTGGTCAGAAAAACCAGAGATCAGCTCCATCTCTTGTTAGTGTGATCTTCCTTATCTGTTACAAAACAAAATAAAGAGAAGTAAAGTTAATATTATAAGGATTTCTTTTTTTTTTTCCCCCCCTTTTTCTCTTCTGCCTCTATTCTCCACCAAAGCAGTATTTTCCAAGTAGAGAGTTGCTCTTTTTGAAGGACTTACCTTTTCTCTTCTTCTCTAGAACCTGTCCTTTTAACCCAAATTAAAGAGTAAGGGTTCTTTTTGTTGCTGTTTTATTTTAACCTATTGGTGTCTTTATAAAGGCTTCTCCTCACCAACTCTTGCTTTAATGAGCATTCTTATCCCTCTCTGTACACACAAAGTTTTCCCCTACAAAACATTTAACAATTGAGTGTAGTCATAATACAACTTCCTCCTTGAATGTCAGTATATATCTCCTAAGTATAAAGGTATTTTCCTTCATTCCCACAATTAACTACTAAGGAAATTTTAATTTTGGTACATTATGTTAACTAATCTGCATACTCAGATTTTTTTCATTTGTGTTTCTAGTAATATCTTTTCTTGCTGTTTTTAGTTTTTATTCCTGAAATCAAGCATTCACTCAATGATTGCACATTGTGTTTAGTTGTTAATGTCACTGTCTTTAGAATTTTTATTTTGATGCTCGTCTGGCAGTATTTGGGTTGCATGGATTTGAAAACTGATTTCAAATACCCATTGTGTTTCTATTATGTTGTCAGTTTTGTTTAGGGTTCTCAAAATGTAGATCTTTTTTAAAATCCTAAACTAGAAAATTTTTTCTAAAAGCCTATACTGTTAGTAGTGATTCTCCTCTAAACTTTTCCATTGTAAAACAATAACATAAATTCATAATGGTAGGAATGTATGGGTTTCACTGGTATAGTTTGAATGCCACATATGATTGAATCATCTTTCCTTCTATATTCCAGAACTGAGGGGTTTCTTAAACCTATGTCATATGATCATAATTACATATGCTTTATTATGAAATTCTCTAAAAATCAATTTGTCTGTATAATTTTGAAAACAAAGTTTAATTGAACTGAAGTTTAATTTATTTCTGGAACCCCCATGTTTTTCTTCAGTTAATTCTAAATTTGTGCTTGTACTCTTCAGTTCTTCTGATTTACTGTCTATTAGGACCATGCGATCATCACAAGTTCTGAGAAGGTCCAATACTTTGGATGTTTCTGGTGTTTCTTCTCTTGGGTGTTTGGCTAAACAGTCCCTCTCCTCCTACAGTCCAGTAGTTAAAATGGTCTTCTTGTGTTCACTTTTCTTTTTCTCAAGCAGAACCCTAGATTTACGCTTGTTTTTCAATGTATATCTATTACCCTAACTGAAAATATATACTTTATGCCTGTGCTAACTTAGTGTACCAGTATTCTTACTATAAAAATTCTTACTTGGGGCTGGGGATATAGCTTAGTTGTTAGAGTGCTTGCCATGTAAGCACAAGGCCCTGGGTTTAATCCCCAGCACCCCGCTCCCCCCCCACCCCAAAAAAAAAATTCTTACTCAAAATCACTTTTGATTCTATAATTTGTTTAATAACACATACCTGCTTCTATTTATTTGCCCATTTAGAAACTCCATTTGATTCTGAATTTTAACATCATAATTTGCTTTGAAGATCATATCCTTTTATCTTTGTTCTTGAGATTTTGTGACCATATTTTATTCAAAGCAATAAAAATTTGTACTAAAAATTAGAATTATTTTTAATGGGTGGAGGAGTCTTATCAGTATTATATGACTTCTAAAATCTGGGCTTATATCCAATGATACTCATATTCTTTTATTTATTTTTATTTATCATTTTAGTAAGTTTTTTTCAAGATTTTACCTGTAACTTGAGACCTTAACAGACACAAATTTTTATAATGAATTGTTAATTTGTAAGTGCATCTTAAAAGATTTTGCTTTCAGATGTTCTAATTTTATATGTTTCCAGTCACTGCTCTGCTTTGAACATTAACATAGAGTTACCTTAATTTTTTCAGTTTCCTCTACCATTGCCTACTGTGTAAACTATATATGTGTGTGCTCATGGAAGGAAATAGATCACAAAAAAGAGAAGCATACAAAACATTTTAAATGCTGCTTATTTTCTAATAAGGCAGGATAACTATAGCAGAAAAATGGTAGATCTATTCACTTTATATCATCTTTAAGTTCTTAAATCTTAAGCTAAAATTAACGAATTACTGTACCAGGCTGATAATTTGTGAAGATGTTACATATAAAACCATCAGTTTGATTTTATGCTTTAAGTTGTTAACTAACAATAAGACACTATTAGTCTCAATAGTCAAAATAAGCATTATAGGTATCTTTGAAGCAGCTTACCTACTGTGTTGTATAGGTATGTATTACGAAGAAATGTAAATTATATTTTCTTTGGTGGGTGGCAAAAATTTTTGAAATTGTGTTCTTGTTAATTGAATCCAATATTAAAAGCATAATAATAATTTGATAAAAACTGCTTTGTGCTGTGAGTATATGTAATATGTCAGTAAAAAAGTACAGATGCAGCATAATGGTATGATAGTAGAAAAATTACATTTGATTTGAGGTAATGGGATCCAAATATTTGTGATAGATCTTGAAGGATGAGTAGGTAGTACTTTAATTGAGAGAGAAGATTTTGTATAAAAGGAGAGATGAGAAACAATGTGAGCAAGTAAGGATAGTATTTGGTAGGTAGGAAAAATGAATTGTTCAGTTTGATTAGTTAATAGAGTGCATATATGCAAAATAAAACAAGTAGAGTCAAATTATGGAATGTCTTCATTTCTTAGTTTTCACTTTTAGAATTTATTTGATAACAGAGTATCACAGAAAATGTTTGAACAGTGCCATGAGACAATTATTATTAATCTTATTTTTATTTATTTATTTTTTTTTATACCAAGGATTGAACCCAGGGTTGCTTAACCACTGAGCCATATCCCTAGCCCTTCTCTTGAATTTTATTTAGAGACAGGGTCTTGCTGAGTTGCTTAGGGCCTTGCTAAGTTGATGAGGCTGGCTTTGAACTCCCAAACCTCCTGCCTCAGCCTCCTGAGCCACTGGGATTACAAGTATGTTCCACTGTGCTGGGCAGAAAATTATCCTTGCATAATATTCTGGCAGCAGTAAATGGGTATATTTGAGGCTGAGAGACTGATGAAGGAAACATTTATTAGAAAATCACTGAAGTTGCCCACAATGATAAGAGTATAAACTTTCCTTATAAAGGAAAGGGGATTTAGAAACTTGGCACCTAATTTATGAATGAAAGAAGATGAGAAACAAGTCTAACATGATTGTGGGAATTGAACAAATATGGGGAATTGAAGAAATAGCATTATGAGAAATAGAAAATGAGTTGTTTTGGAAGTAAAAGTATTTGATTTTAGATATGTTTGAGTTTCAAGTTCCAAATATAGTCTAGATAGTGGATTCTGCAGGTAAATAAAAATTTAGGTCTGGGAATTTAGGAGTTAGAGTGAACTGGAGAATAACAAATTTAAGAATAACTTGAGTAAAATTAATATTTAACCTGAGGAAGTGTAGAGAAGATTCTGCTCCAATCCCTCAGCAGAAGAAAGTAGAGGGCAAGATGGGAAATCTGAGAGCAGACTTTTAGGGTGTTTATGTTGCAGGTCTAGGAAAAGGAAAGTTGTTAATCAAAAAATAAAGGGGGGGAGGACTAAAAAAAGGAAGAGAAGTGATCGCCAAAGTAGGAAAGTGAAGATGTAAGACCAAAAGAAGAAATTTCAGGAAGTATTGATTGTTAATTATTTCAGAAAGATTTATTTATGTACCAAGTAAAATTGTGAAAAATTATTTTAAATATGTAAACCCATACTTAAATCCAAATTCATGTTAGGCAGAGTGGAGGTACATCAGTTTTTACAGTGCAACAAGTGCCCATTTCAAAATTGGTATAACTTCCTCAGTTGTCTCAACTTTGAAATAGTTTTGGGCCAAACACTAGTAAATATTTTGTTAAATGTTAGCTTCTGTTATAATAAAGCAAATGTTATCTCCTGTCTGTCTGCATTATGGAGGAAAACCATTTGTTTTGCATTTTGGCAGGGAAAATGGGGTCTCGAGCAAGGGTTGACAAACTATGGCTGGTGGGCTCACTGTTACATTTTTGTATAATCCACAACTAAGAATGATTTTAACATGTTGAAATGGTTGGAAAAAAGACTGTTTTCTGACACCAAGTCAGATTTTATTGTCCTAAATAAATTTTTTTAGAACACAGCCACACTGATTTACTTATTTATGTATTATCTGTGATCTGCAAAGCCTAAAATGTATATTCTTATCTTCATTACCTGTCTTACTGCATAGTATGTTATTTGGTTAACTGAGTCTACATAGTATTTTGTCCCTGCCCCCCTCCCACACACCAAGGTGCCACTTGGCCAAACAATGCTTGTTTCATTTATTAAATAGTCAGATGCAAATAAGTTAATAATGGCAGTTTGTATAGTATCCAAGAGATATCACTGTACTTCTCAAAACTTTCAAATATCCCATACTGTGGACCCCCAGTGTTTTTGTTTTTGAATGACCATCCAAAATAACTTCAGTGCACATATTGATACAAATTAATCAACGGAAGTAGTAGAGGTATCTTATGAGAATTTTCTATGATGTGGGAAACTTAACATGCTGTATTAATGTGCTAATTATAGCAGTCTTGGAAAATAAATATAAAAGAAAAAAGGACTTAAAAAGAAAATATTTTCTGCTTGTAGCAAGTAGATACTTGCTATATTCACTTTTCTATATTTAACTGTGGTTGAACATTTAAATTCTGGAAGTGAAATTGATGAAGTGAACTATTTAAAGTGAACAGATACTACATTTTTAGGAAAAATTGCAATTGTTGGAAAACCCTAAAAGTGGAATAACTGCATATAAAAATAGTTGAAATGTTTAATGTTTGGTGAGAAAATCAAACAGTAAATTTAAAGTTTTATTGACTTAAATATTATACTTAGAAAATATCATTTATTAGATTTTTATTTTGTTGGATTTAAATTTTAACCAGAATATGTAAATGGATAAAACAGTTCATATGTAGTAGTTTGTACACTCATACTATTCTTATCTACTGTATGTGCCTTTAATTGCTGTAGAAATTTTTTTATTGATTTCTTTTAGATTATCTTCATGCTAAAATCAGAATTTGTTCCCAGTAATTTTCAAAAATTGGGTCATTACTGAATTATTGAGTTTTTATCTATTATGAAATTCTTTTAAAAAGGAAAAAATAGTATTTTTTGCTCATAACTTCCTTTTTTGTTTTCATGCTTTCAATCTTTATCTCTTTACCTGTCTCATTTTAATTGGCTTTAGTATGATTTCATTGCGCCTATCATGCCTGTGGTGGAATCAGTAGATCCTGCATCATGGAGGCAGGGCTTGCGCAAAACTGGCATTGTTCTTGTGCCCAATAAGGGTGAAAAATCTATGGTGAGGCATTTCTATGTGCAAGAATTTATATTAGGTTACAACATAACAAGTTTAATATAAATATTGGTTCCAAAGATGCATGGTTTTAAGTCTTTATGGTGTGCTCATTTTTTTTCTGTATCTGCATCATAATTTTTCTGTGTGATATAAAGTGTGTAGTGCTTTCTTAAATCTAACCTCTGTAAAGGTAGTCTGTTCCTCTTTCAGTTTTAGATTTTTACTTTTTTAACTAAGACATTAACCTGTCTAGTAAAAGTGTTTTTTCAAACTATTAACTATAATTTTAGACATTATCTGAAAACTTATTACCATTTCCAAATTCGGGACTGATCAGTTTGGACAATTTTCTTCTTAATAAAAACAGTTTCCAACCTCTACTACAAAAATTTCTCCCAAAGAAGAAGAGAGAAAAGATGAGTCTCCTGCATCTTGGAGGTTAGGACTTAGAAAGACTGGCAGTTATGGTGCACTTGCTGAAATCACAGCATCTAAAGAGGCTCAGAAAGAAAAAGACACTGCAGGTGTTATACGTTCAGCTTCAAGTCCCAGACTTTCCTCGTCTTTGGATAATAAAGAAAAGGTAATTGTTTCACATTCTGGTTTCTATAAAAACTCCTAATAATTTATTTTCCAGAAACATCAAATCTGATAGATTTTCTAGTAGGTATCTTTAAGTCCTCAGTTTCAACTTAATTCACCTGACTTAAGGAATTATATACTATGAAATGTACCACCTTAAATAAATATATGTATGGACTTAGAAATACTGAAATCATCACATGTATTTGTTCAAAGTATAAATTTTAGAATTGTACTGACCTAACTTAAAAATATCTTTTATTCTGAAGAAAAGAAAGAAAGAAAAAGAGGATCCTATAAAAATAGAAGAGACTAATGGAGTAGAGAAAAAGGGTTGAAGCAGAAATAGAAAGGATAGGAAAAGGGAAGAACAGTGGAATGAATCTGATCAAACTTTCCTATGTACATATATGAATATATCACAGTGAATCTCACCTTTATGTATATCCACAGGGCATTAATTTTAAAAAAACACTATAAATCAATAAAAGAAAGATCAGTAGAGTAGAGGAATGGAACAGGAAAGAGGAAGAACGGGAAAGGGGAATTACTGGGTACTGAATTAGGGCAAATTATATTCCAGGCTTGTGTAATTATATAACCCCAATATTATGTATAACTAAAATGAACTACTGAAAAAAGAAAGAAAACCATATGGCATATTTTAAAGCATTTGGAGAAAATCCGTTACCCTGTTTTTTATGATAGAATGTATTAAAGAATAAGTTTATCTTATTTATTATGATTTCATAAGTTTTCCAAAGTTTAGGGACACATTTTGTCCAGAATGTGATTATACTTACAAGTTACATTCATCCAGTATCTGCAGTTTCTTTACCAGCTTTTTGATCTGATACATTACAAGCAACTTTGTCTTAGTATTTTTACTTATATTTGAGAGTTAGTATAAATAAGGAATCAGATAGCTTTATCTTTCTATTCAGTGCTATTGTATATGATTAGATTGTTTATATTTTGTGCTTAGACTTCATAATATGTAGTTTTCTTTCTTCAAAGAAAACTGCCTTGTTATCAGAAATATAGAGATGGAATTTGCTATCAGTTAATTTAATATTTTTTACTTTTTCATTAATTTATTGCCTAAATGTTTTTCAGAATTTTATGTCTATACCCATCATTGTCACTACACACTCACAGCCATATTTGGATAACTATATTTTAGATTGATTGTTTTGAATATTTTAATGTATTTTGAAAGTACAGACTGTCAAGGTTGTGAATAGCTTATATAACAAATGATTAGGAATTATCAGTGAATCATATTTCAGACATTATTTGAGACAATCTGAGAGAAGTAGTGTTTTAGTTTATAGGACTGCATTATTTTAATGTTACAGAAATTTTATCAAAAGTCCTTAAGAAGTGAAAGAAATTTTCTTCCTTATGTTTTTTTTTTCTAATTCTAGATTTAAGGAGAATGAAGAAAAATAGTTGAATGGCTATTCTTCAGTGCTTGTGTAATATTTGAATTATTATTATTATTATTATTATTTTTTTTTTTTTATTTTTTTTTTTTTGGTACTGGGGATTGAACTCTCAGGGGCACTTTACCACTATACTACATCCCCAGTGCTTTTACTTTTTATTTTGAGACAGAGTATCACTAAGTGGCTGAGGTTCTCCCTAAGTTGCTGAGGCTGGCCTCAAACTTAAGATCTTCCTGCCTCAGCCACTGGAGTTACTGGTATTACAGGTACATGCCACCATATCCAACAGTATCTGATTGTCGATATGTGTCAATTTTATAGTTCAGCTAGGAAATATGGAAATTATGATGGCCCTATAATTATGCATTGTTGAATATAGCAATGCCTGTTATTTCAGCCCACAATGTTATTTTCATTCATTATTTTTCCTGTTGTGCAGGAGAAAGATAGTAAAGGAGCAAGGCTTGCATATGTTGCACCTACTATACCAAGACGACTAGCTAGCACATCTGACATTGAAGAGAAAGAAAACAGGTAAGTTCATTATGATTTGCTTTATGCCTTTACTTTAGTCTTTGTTATCTAGCATCAAAGTTAATACATAAGCATTGTATTTATGTGGGGTGTGAAATCTGGAAGAGATGGAGGGTATTCCTGTTAGAATACCAGATTCATGGTCCTAAGGAGGTATAGGCTTAGTATGTTGATACAGTAGCAAAGAAAACCTTATGGCTGGACCAGAGTTACAGGAAAAGTAGTAGCACAAATTCTCTAAACATTTTGAACATTTGGAAAAGGGGAAAGAAGAGAGAAAAAGCTCAATCAGTTTCAATATTTTCCTTGGTTCCTTCCTATTTTCTGCACATTTTAGAGTTTGAGAACTTTTTAATATAATTGTAATCACATTATAATATCCATTTGTGTGCCTGGATTTTTTTCACCTAACATCTTATAAGCAGTCTCAACACATTAATATATATTCTCAAAAACTACTAGTTTTCATCAGTGAATTATACCATAGATCTCCTGCTATGGACATATTATGTAATATTTTATGATCATAAAAAATATTCCTGTAAATATCTTAATTTTTCTCCCATATTTAGGATTATACCCTGAGGATAGAGTCTTAAAGATATAATTACTTTCACTTATTGATACATATACCAAAGTATTTTCCCATGAGATTCTACTAGTTTCATCTTCTACTAGTATTTATTAGTGTGCAACTTTCTTAATCTTGTTTTATAATAATCAGAAACTGAAGGGTGTTCTTTTTACAGAGACTCTCTGAGTTTGCGAACAAGTAGCTCTTACACAAGAAGAAAATGGGAAGATGATCTTAAAAAAAACAGCTCAATTAATGAAGGATCAACTTATCATAAAAGGTAATAATATAATTCTTAGATGGCTTTTATGTATTCTTTTATAAAAATATTAGGCAGTTTGTTTCAAGCCCCCAGTTTAATACATCAGTTAAATAGTAGGTATTTTGATTAAATCTTATGTCTTTTGTCATTTAAGTAAAAACTTGATTTGAAGACAGAAGATATATTTAAAGATGGGCGACAAAATTTATTTTTACTTATGCCTTTCTATGATATAATTAATTAAATTTGATATATTATGAAGCATATTTCATATTATACATAGGAATTTATTATATAGGTGTAGCAACTGAAATAGGTCAGTGTCTCCATTTAAGATCTGATCATCATTTGTAATTTGTAAAGTTTCTGCTTATCATGGAACTCAAGAGTTATGAAAATGCTTCAGTGGAATATTGGTATTATCATCTTGAAGAAGAAAATAAACCTTACAAAGTAATTCTCTGCTAAAAGCAACTGAAAAGAGTAAGAAATGAACAGGTATAATGTAGGCATGAATCTTTGCTAGAAATCTGACCCGTAGCCAGAAAAATTTCCTTGTGGGGCATGATATTATATACCTATAATCCCACCACTCAGGAGTTTAAGCAGGACTATCATGAATTTGAGACTAACATGGGTAACTTAGCAAGATCCTATCTCAAAAAATGTTTAGAAGGACTGGGGATGCAATTCAGTGCTTGCCTAGCATGTGCAATACCCTGGGTTCAATCCCTAGTACCACAAAATAACAAAAATAAATGTTTTTTCTCTTTTTTCCCCCTAAAAAGTCAAATGTTTTGTTTTTCCTTGGATAAAACAACATCAGTACATTTTCTTGGGACCCATCTAGTATGACAATACGGTCTAGAATAGTCCAGAAATGTGAAATAATCAAATCAAATCATCTTTGGGTTTTTTCAAAGGAGTTGGAAGCAGGCAGTAAAATGATACACTACTTAATTAGTGAAATCATCTAAACTCTAGCAAGTTGTAGATGCAACTCTTGGTGCTGGAGATGGTGGTATATTTAGGAACACAGTTTCTTAGATTTTTCCTGGTCTTGTGAATTTGTATAATGTATTAGACATTAAATATAGAAACACACATACAGACACATCCTATATAGATATGACTCTTTCCTTTAGTTGCTCCTTTGGTAGAAGACAAGATGATTTGATTAGTTCTAGTGTTCCAAGCACCACATCAACACCAACAGTTACCTCTGCAGCTGGGCTTCAGAAAAGCCTGCTTTCCAGCACAAGCACTACTACAAAGATTACAACGGGTTCTTCCTCAGCAGGCACACAAAGCAGGTAAGTTACAGATAACATTTTATGTTCAGGTCTACTGTGTGCTTATGTATGTGCATGCATATTTGTTTAGAAGATTGTGGGGCTCTGGATTTTTTTCATTTACCTTATTAAAATTATTTCCAAACAAAAATTGGTTCCAAAAAGAAGCAATTATGCATGTCTGGGGGAAAAAATAAGTTCCTGAATTAGATTGCATAAATGTAAATTTCTCTCTTTGACATCTCTGGGTGAGCTTTTTGGTTCGTAGTTGAAAGTTATCTCACCTTGTGTTTTAAAAAATCCACCCCTGTAGTCACGTGTTTTCAGCTGCTAGAAAGTGCTTTCATTGTTTAGCTATTTTCCTTTTCTCTTTTTGTGTTGCTGCTTATGGTGCTATAGTACCTCAAATCGTTTGTGGGCTGATGATAGTACTGAAAAAGAAAAGGACAGTGTTCCTACGGCAGTGACCATTCCTGTTGCTCCAACTGTTGTAAATGCTGCAGCTTCTACCACAACCCTGACTACAACTACTGCTGGCACTGTCTCCTCCACATCAGAGGTCAGGGAGAGACGCAGGTGTGTAAAGGTCCTAACACTACTGCTGATATGTTTGCCCAGTGATGAAAGTTGGATTTGTTTTCTATTTTTTAAATCTTGGGAAGTTGATGACCATCTCTCCAGTAGACTTATAAATTAATTACTCTATGTCAGCTTGAAACTATTTAAGTTGAAATAACTAACAATTATTAATATTTAGATATAGTAACCCATAGTATAGTTTTTGTGTAAAGGCAGTAAGCCTCACAGTTGTCTCCTTAGTCAATTTTGGGTTTTTTCCACATTATTTCCTCCTATTTAGAAATTTGATAAATGTTAAACTCTTTGAAATTGTCATCTTAAAATTCTTTTCTGGGTGGGTAACTCAGTGGTAAAGTGCTTGCTTAACATGCTCAAGGCCCTGGTTCCATCTCTAGCACTGCAAAAAATAAATAAATAAATTACATATATAATTTTGGTGATGGAAGCATTCTGTTCATGTGTATGAGCCAAATAATTGTGTTAAATGCATTCAGTTAATTCTAGTAGATCTAGTACAAGGAAAGCTCTTATTAGTTACATTTTCAAAAAGAATCTGAATCTATTTTGTGTGCTTAAATGTATTTAAGAACATTGCTCACATCTTCCCACTGCTGGCTAATGATATGAAATCAGAGATGTAGAAAAGAGCTTACTTATCTTTTGTGATATCCTTGCTTCACAGAAGGAAACTGAGCCCCAGAGATGTTATGTGACTATCCAATTTTGTATAGTTAATTAATTGGTGTGAGAGTTGAGGTTTGCCCCCAGATGATAGAAGAATCAGTCTGGTTCTTTCTGCTCTGTCAAGCATAGTCCCTCAATTTGAATTTTTTTTTTCCTCTTGAGAAAAAATGAAATCTTAGTAACTAAATGTCAGCTTTGTTTTTATAGTGTATTCTTAGAAAATTAAATTAGCTACATAACTATATTTTTCTTACTAAAATACTGATCAGGTGAACATTGTTTTATTCTGTCACATGGTGTTACAGAGTGCTTTTTCTCTAGTGCCTAGTAAAGTGCTTTGCCTATGGTATAGTGGCCTAATCATAGTATTTGTTTTTGAATATGTGAAAAGTAACAAGTTATTGTTAAATATTTTTTTCTTATCATTGCATCTTTAGTTTTTATCAGTATATTTAATGGTGAATTTTAATGATACTTATATAACACCACTGTAAGTGGTTAGCACTTTTTGAGTGGAATACTACCATCATGTCATATTAATTTTAATTATTATTTTCTATAAATTTGTCTGTTTTAGGTTTTTATGGTGTTTTTAATGAGATCATATACCAACAGAAATTAGAGGATCTCACACATCACTCATAAAATAATCCATCATTTGATCAAACTTATCAAAATTAATTTGTGGACTTAGCCTGTTTTTAATGGATATGTTGAATCAGAGTGAGAAGGTCTTCATTTTTAATCTTTACTGTGCTTTTTTTTTTTTTTTTTTTAAGTCAGTGCGAGGGCTTGACCAGGGCCTCAATACTGAGCTACACACCAGCCCCTTGCTGTGTCTTGATCCTTAAGAGTAGAATTATCTTCCAGTCAAAATTTCTTCTATTGTGAAAAGGGGCATTTGATTTATGTAATTTTTAACTTCTGAAATACTTTCTATCTCCAGCATTCCATGCTTTTAAAAATTTCTCCAGTAACAGGTAAAACCTCATGAATTTCTCCCCAAAATCATCAGTTGTTTCAGAACAAATTATGAGGATTTTTGGTGGGGTGCTGTGGTAGGGATAAAATTTAGGGATTTTTGCATGCTGGGAAAGCCCTTCACCACTGAACTACACCCCTAGCTTCCAAATTGTGATTCCTGATGTCAGGTTTGCTTGTTTTTTTTTTTTTTTTTGAAATTAATTTTAATGGAAGACATTAAAGATTAAAAATTGTTTTTGATAAATTGTTAGGAAAATGCAGATTCTAATAAAATGTGTCTGCTGACATTGTTTTTGGTCTTATTGTAGAGATTTTGTTTGTCTTACCTTGTTTCAATGATGTTTGCAGTATTATTAATGTTTGTGTGTTCTCTAATGTGAAATAGTCATTTGCAGTTTTTAATACATTGTTGGCTTCTGTTTATCTTTTGATCAAATTTCATCATTGGTTCTAAGTGTTTATGGTTCATAATTTGCCTTAAAATATATATATAATAATTTTAAAATACATTGTGACTGAAAAAGATAAATCAACACATTCGTACCACTAGGTACCTTAGTATGCCTTTAGGGTTTTACATAATGTTACTACCCACATTTTTAAATTTACACAACGTTCTTGAATTTTCCTGTTGCTTTTTATTAGGATTGTGTTGAGATTTCCTGTTTTTCTTAGTTAAGAATTCCAGTGTATTAATTTTTGTTTGGTAGTAGAGAGAAGCAAGATTTAAATAGGTGGAGCATAAATAGCAAATTCTTTGACCATTTTAAGTATTTGTAATTTTCCAGTCTTTTCAAACTGCAAAGAAGTACATTACAGTTAACTTCATACTTACATGGAACTGTTGCTTTTGTATAATTACTCTATTCCACCATTTTTCCTTGGCTCAGCCATCTCCCATTTGCTCATTTGTACTTCCTCTGGAAGGAATAAAGCTGAACAAAACAGAAAGGTCTGGTGTTAGTTTTTTAAAGATGAAACTTGAAAATCTAACCATTATAAATAAAAGTAATTTGACCAATAAACATCAGTGAAAATTTTAAAATATAGAATAATTGGATTTGTTAGAAAAAAATACTTTACTGAAAAAAAAATGACCTTTGAGTTGCTCACAGAATAATCTAAGACAAAATACACACCCTTCATAACAAGAAGAAAAGTGTAATAAGACTATGATACAGGCAATAATGTAATTAAGTAATTGAGTTTGACTGATAAATTCTTCCATCTTCTTGATAATCAGTTCCTTGGAATGGAAGACATAAAATACATATTTTTTTTCTCTCCATTCTGTTCTTAGAGGTCTGCTAACTTTCATGGCAACTCTAACTGTATTAAGAAGGAATCCAGGCCCATTGGAAGAGAGTATGATAGTTGATTGGTGTTATTTGCCCTGAGGGTAAAAAGAGTAAAGTGGCAAGGCAGTTTCTCTCTTCTAAACTAAATGTGAAAATTGAACCATGTAGAGTTGGAGCCAGAATTCACACTTCATGTTCATTCATTCTTTCAGAATAGTTCAGGTACTGCTAAAGTGGTACATGCATATAATCTGACCTACTTATAAACATTTTAAATCAAATTAGTTACCACTTTAGATTTCATCTTTTATTTATTTTTTTTCTTTTTATCTGGTAGAAGTTCAAAAAGGGGCAGTGGGAACATAAATAAGAGTTAAATTAATGAGTGAAAAGGTAGACTTTGTACCACATTTTCCAGGCTGAAGTTCCTGGAGCACTTTTTCACATTAAATAAGTGTGCCACCAAAAGAAGAAGAAAGATTCTATTCTTTAAATGATTTGGGAAAATATTTAAACAGATTACTTCTCTCAGTACATCTCAGACCCTTTAGTGGTTTTATGATTTTCCTAAAAATGGAATAAAGTATGCTTGATTTCCCAAATCTATATGCTTGTTTCTGCAGAAAAATGTCTTTTTAAAAATCATATTCAAGAATAATGTTTCTTATAACTAATAACAAGATTATTGGTTATTCTCTTTTTCCTTTCAAATTACTTGTTCCCAGAGAAGTCAGTAAAAATATATCTATTTAAGTAAAAATCTGAATGCTTAAGATAGTTGACAAAATGAGCTTTATAAAACAGTGGGAAAATGAGAAGTGTGAAGCTCAGTGTAGCACGAGACGGAAGAGGGGGCAGGTCCTCACAGATGTACTCATATGCATCCATGCATTGATACAAACAAAACCGTATGTAGCAGAATTTTAAATAACATTCTGAGAGAAAGTCAAATTAAGGAAAGGTGGGCAAACAAATTTTATTTTATTTTCTAATTTGAATTCCTGCCTCCACTTGTAGTAAAACAAGTTTAAAGTGACAGAAAACAACTAGGTGTTTAATTTTTAAAAACAGTATGCAATTTTAGATTATTTTCTTAAGTACTAATGTTTTAGTGGAAATTTGTAAAGAGAAAATTTTACAGAGTGCTTCAGTTAGAAGAGGTAGGCCTTCTTCAGCAGGTAAATGTAATCTTACAATAGCAAAAAGACGATTTTTTGTATGCAATAGCATCTAGATGAAAACATGATGTCTTAAGTGAGAAATTTTTCATCTTAGTGTAATTATCTAAGGATATAATACCAGATAAGGAGTCATGTCTTCTAGTTTTATCCTTTAAAATTCTGAATTCAGAGAATGCAATAGTACATCTTCAAACTCCTGAGTATCATCATACACTAGGTTTTACAGGGTATCTAGATTAAATAGAAGGTATAAAATAGGCAATAAATTCAGAATTTTGTTGTACTCATACAAATAGCTTCAGGTTAAAGAGCAAAATGAATTACAAAGTGAGATGAACACTAAAGCAAACCAAATAACCCCTTTAAAAAGTAACATTTGAATAGAAAAAAAAACTCAATAGACCATTGGGATTTGAAGAGGGAGCAGGTGACAAAAATTAAACTTAATTAACTTAAGAGAAAAAATACTTCCTTAAGTGTTCTCAACAAAATGTAAGCTAGATGGTAATATAATCAGGTTGACTTTCCGAAATAGTACTGATTATTAGAGAGACATGTTCGTGATGTGTTTCAGGGATCTACCTTATCTCTGTTTGTTCAACACTTTATTTAATTATTTACCTTAGGGCATATATTATACCATTTCAAAATTGCTCGATTTGTGTTCATACTCTTCTTCAAGAGTATGATGTGTGCAAATAACATCATTAATAAAAAAGCACATTGACAAGGGTATAGGGATTCTGCTTACTCAGTCTAAGCCACTGTGCTGAAAGAAAACATTGGCAGTCTAGAAGTTAGTCAGATAATTTCACATGTCATCTAAGATTATGTTACAGGGAACTGAAAAAAGTGGGCTAAGAGGAATGCCTTGAGAAATTGGGACTCTATACCTTAGAGAATAAACAATTTAGAAAGGAATTTGATAACCTTCCTTCTAGTATTTAAAAACACTATAAGTAGAGAAAAATTTAAGGCACCACATTTTGTTACATACATACATACTTACTTACAAATTAGCCCAGTATAGGGTTACAACACATAGGGAAATTTTTAGGAGGAACTGGAGAATTAACATTGAATAAATTGTTTCTCAGTAGAGTTTAGATTATCACTCTTTTTGATGTTGTTTGGGCAAGAGGAAGAGTTTCCTCAGTTAAAACAAAACAAAAAATTATTCTTTATCCATTCTGGTGAATTGGTCTTTTGCTAAATGAAATGTTTTTGCCTCTTTCTGTAGAGGTAAAATTTTTAATATTCAGTTCCCTAAATCCTTTTTATAAGTGGTTAAAAATATATTAAGGGCTGGGGATATAGTTCATTTGGTAGAGTGCTTGTCTCATAAGCCTAAGGCCCTGGGTTCAATCCCCAGCACTGCAAAAAAAAAAAAAAAAAATATATATATATATATATTAAGAAAGAAATTAAAATGTAATATGTCAAAATTAATGTTAAGCTAAAAGGAAATGATCAGAGTGTATTCAACTGTTTTCTGAAAACTCTTTGTTAAAATATGAAATGCTAAACTTAGGTTTCATTCACATACATTGATATAATTTTATATTCACAAATATATCTCCACCTTTCTTTACTGCTATAATAGATCATACCTCACTCCTGTTAGAGATGAAGAGTCTGAATCCCAAAGAAAAGCAAGATCTAGACAAGCAAGACAGTCTAGAAGATCAACGCAGGTATATTTAATATATAAAACTTATGAGAAAACTTACGAGATCTATATAAATACATACTTAGTAATAAATTTTCTTTCACTTTGAAAACATTGATGTCTGTATACTAATGTGAGTAGATTTTGAAGGTCAAGGTCACTCTGGTAATGCTTCCATAGTTTTTTGGATATGATTATACTATTAATATTATATTTTTGTTAGATTAGTTATATACCTTTCTATTTCTTCTAGTATTTTTTTTTTATTACCCATTTCTAATTTGAGGTCCAGGACAAAGTAAGTATTTGATGATCGTTAGAATGAGTTAATCATGTAAGATGTTTAATTTTTAGAGTTTTGTGGCTATTTGGAGGTGGGGGAGGTAGAGAAAATGCCTCTTATATTAGGTGTATCCAACGGCTTATATGCACTTATGAGAAAAATGTCTCACCAGTTATTTATCTTCTTACACTCCTTGTCATGTTAATTTTGATATACCCCTTGTGTCTTTCCTTTCTTAGAGTTGAGGAGCTCCACAGCACAGACACAGTTGTTAATTTTTATCATTACTTACCTTTCAAGCTGAACTATTTATATTGAAGTCTTCACCTTAACCTATTGTGTGTGTGCATGTATATTTACATATACTTCACACACATATATAACATAAATGTATGTACTGTTTTATGTAAACAGTGTATATTTTGTCTTCCTCTGATCTTGGCAATATTTATATATGGTATTTCTGTCTTGTCAAATTTCTGAATACTGAGACATTTTCTTACATTTATAACTTTCCCAGAATTTATCCTCATGCTTACATTACTCATGGTGATTCTTCATAAAATAAATCACTTTACTGCATAAAAACTGCTTCAGTGTAAAAACCAATTTCAAACATGATCATTTGACTTTTAATACACTTATATTTAATATATCTATTTCTAAAATATTCTTTTGAAATGAGCTTTAATGCATCTCACAATTTATCCCTTTTTGTGTGTAGGGGGTGACATTGACTGATCTTCAGGAAGCTGAAAAAACAATAGGAAGAAGTCGTTCTACCAGAACCAGAGAACAAGAAAATGAAGAAAAAGAAAAGGAAGAAAAAGAAAAACAGGATAAGGAGAAACAGGAAGAAAAGAAGGAGTCAGAAACATCTAGAGAAGATGAATATAAACAAAAGTATTCTCGAACATATGATGAGGTAATAGTATATAAGCAGTACAGCTGAGTTGAATAGTATGAATAGTTCTTATCATTCTAAATATACCAGAGATTTATGTACCAAAAAACCTTACATAGATAATGTGAAAGGATTTTAGCTGACATTCTGAATTACTTTGGCATGATTAGAATATTGCTTTTCCTTTGAAATGAATCTTTAAAAAGTGTTCTGTTTGTCCAGTGTATTTAATATTTCAAGTGGATTTTAATTTTAATGTTTCACAGACTTTTCCACGTTATAGACCAGTATCAACTTCAAGTTCAACCACTGCATCCTCTTCACTTTCTACAGTGACCAGTTCACTCTATTCTTCAAGTCAACTGAACAGGCCAAATAGCCTTGTAGGTATAACTTCTGCTTACTCCAGAGGATTAACTAAAGAAAATGAAAGAGGTAAGAAGACCAAATTTTGAAAATACTTTGTTCCCCTGAAATAATCGGTTGAATTGATTTTTCCTAATTGATAATGGAACTAAAAAGGAACAACATCGTGGGGGGTAAAATTAATAACAGAATGTGTGACAGATACCATTGCCCTGTGTACATGCATGAATGCACAGATGGTGTGACTCTACCTTGTGTACAAACAGTGAAACAATAGCTGTACTCCATTTGTGTTCAATGAATCAATAAGTAAATAAAAGAATAAATTAAAAAAAAAAACTGGCAAAAAAAAAAAAAAAGAAAAGGAACAACATCCTGAACTGTTAGTTAACACCTGATTGAAAGAATGTGAAGTTAAGAATGAGAAAAGTGGAAAATAAATATTGAAAATTATATGGTCTGTAGTTGATATGAATCTTTATAATCTAATACTTTATAAAAATCTTCATGTCTGCCTACAAGGAAAAGTCAATAATGCAGAAAACCTAGTAGGTGACTATTTCTAAGAACAGTTTATTAGTTTAGCACTTTTCACATGCTTTAAGCTATTATTTGCCTACTTATGTAGATCATATTTTTAAAATTTTTTTATGAAATTGTTTTAAACTAAAATCACTAAACACACTTAATATTCTTATGAAACTGGAGAGTTTGAGATGAAGCTCCATTAATTTATTCTGTTGGTGGATAGAGTCTGTGTAAGTTGGAGACCTCTGCAGCCAAGAAAACCCATTTTAGTGTTACAGCGAATGACGGCAAGGGATGCCTCCTGCCATTAGCTCCAGGGGTCACAGCCAGCCAAACCTGATTCTTTTCCACTACCGTTGAGTGGTGTGTTGTAGCTCTCAATATTGCAGCTTGCCACCAACTTTTTTCTAGGTTCTTTTCTTGCAAATTCGAAGAATGGAATTCATGGAATAATGGAAGACCAGATTGAAAGGAGTAGGATGTTTCAGGTGTGAAGAACAGAAGTAGAACTCTGGCAGGGGCATGTGGGTAACTCATAGGGGTTGCCCCCTGAGTGTACTAATCTAAAGGTTTATTTAGCACTTAGTCAATGCTGATTCAGATTTATGCTGATCGGCCCTTGAGCCTAAACTTCTATTCAGGTCTGCTCCACTTCTGGTTTTGTTTGCAGCTCATAGGGAAGTAGGATGTTGAGGTTGGTGGATTGTAGATGCTCCGGGGATCAGGGTAGTAGTGCTGTACAAAGCAGATATCTGCCCTAGGCTGTTAAACCCTGCCATCGGGACCTAGATCAGTGCACTTGGCTCACCTCTGCCCTGGTTTGCCACACTTCAGTCCCTCACTGGTGTGGCAGACTCTAGGCACGTAGCCCATACTCCAGGCCATGTGGGCCACAACTCTGGGTGACTTCACTTGCTAAAACAAAACTTTCATATGCATTCTCAAAAAATGGATTTCTTTCTCCGCTATATATATTGGCTCATTAATGCTATTATTACCATTTACTATAGGATGTAAACTCCCTATTAAAATTCTAGTTATTACTATTTTGTATTAGAGATGAATATTAAATAAAATAATTCCTAATTATAAGCATTTTCTGTTTTAAAAGCTAAATCTCATAGTGTTAGTTATGATAATATTAGTGATTATATAGGATTAACATTGGATTATTGAGATGCTTTGGTTCTTTAAACTAGTATGTGTGAGGCCATGTAGTATTTATAAACATTTGGGGCCAACATTTAAATTTAGGGACATTTCACGTGTAATTTTAGATATTTTTGGCTTTTCTTAAAAAGTTGAAAAATTTGGCAACACATGTCAGCAATTGACTGGAGCTAAGCAATAACATTCCCCCATCCTCCCAGCCCATTTTACCTAAATTTCAAATATCTGGATGGGCACTATAGGTATTGAAGTTTCAGACCTATGTTCTAAGCTAATACTAAAATAGTTTTAAGATAGTGTTTGGGGGGGGGGGTACTAGGGATTGAACTCGTGGACACTCTATCACTGAGACACATCCCCAGCCATCTTGTATTTTATTTAGAGACAGGGTCTCACTGAGTTGCCCAGTGCCTCACTTTTGCTAAGGTTGGTTTGAACTCTGGATCCTTCTCCCTCAGCTTCCCAAGCCACTGTGCCCAGCTCTAATACTGATTTTGAGTTGTCTTTTGCTGTGACTCTCTACTGTCCACACAGTAGTCTTTTTAAAATCATTTTGTTTTCCTCTATGTTTACTTTTCAAGTATATTCAGATACCCTAATATTCTTGTAATATGTAAGCTTAAGGTTGTTTTAACTGTTGAAGGGAGGAAATAGAAATCTGAAGACTAATATTTTGTTGATTTATTTTTAATAAAAGTAAATATATTTTACAAAGAAAAGGGTTTGCTCTAACAGAAATGAAATGAATACTGTATTACTGCTAAATGAGGACTGGCAGTAGTAGAAGTAGAAACTGATAAATTTGTATGACTACTGTTACCTGTGCCATCATTAAGATAGGTTTGGGGTTTTGTTTTGTTTTGCTTTTCTCTTGGATTATTATTTAGGCATAATAACTCTCTCCCTATTGCAGAATAACAACTTGAGGATCCCATTATTTTCTATCTAGTAAATATTATTGTCTTTTGAGCAAATTTTTTATTTAATTAGGAAAATGGAGATAATTAGTTCTCATCCTGATACTTAAGAATGTATCTTGGGTTTGGGGTTGTGGCTCAGTGGTAGAGCACTTGCCTAGCACGTGTGAGGTTTGATCCTCCATACCACATAAAAATAAATAAATAAAATGAAGGTATTGTGTCCATCTACAACTAAAAAATATTTTATTAAAAAAGAATATATCTTAACAGGAGATAGAAATGGATATTTATATGACGTATATGAGGAGCACCAAGAGGGGAAAAAAATGAACTCTGACTGATGAAATAAAGAAGGCTGACCTAGAATTGTTTTGACATAGGCCTTTTAGAATACTGTCAAGTTACATTTTTATCATGTTTTGTTTTAATCCTTAACAGAGGGAGAAAAAAAAGAAGAGGAGAAAGAAGGTGAAGATAAATCCCAACCTAAATCCATCAGAGAACGACGGCGACCGAGAGAGAAAAGAAGATCTACGGGGGTGTCTTTTTGGACACAAGATGTGAGAACCTGTTAAAACTACGTGATAGTATACTTAATGTTTTCAAAAGTATACACTAGCAGTTTCCTATATGCCACAAATTAAATATTCTTAAATTCATCACTGTGCTTTCTCAGTAGAGTTTATTAACTAAGAAAAATTCTTGATAAAAATAGTTAGCAACCACTGTACTTCTGGTATCATTTAAAAGCAGTTCTGGGGCTGGGATTGTAGCTCAGTGGTAGTGCACTTGCCTTGCACTTGTGAGGCACTGGTTTCAATCCTCAGCACCACTTAAAAATAAATAAAACAAAGGTACACCCAAAACAAAAGCAGTTCTGTCCCAATTTTGGAATAAAAAATTATAATAACTGCTGCTCAGAGTACATATGGTGATTACCATGTAATGACTAAGCTGTTTTTTTATTTTAGAGATTCTTGAAAGGAAGATGTTTTACATTTAATTTCATTTTCACAAATATATTTCCATCTCATGAAATGCTGAGTAGAGGCTGTGCTTTTTTATCAGATTACTACAGTCATGTAAACATTAAATTATTTTTTATCCATATCCCCAATTGCATACCTGCCAATACTGTGCATATGCAAAATGGATTGAGGGGTAGCATTGTTAATGTGAAATTTATAGTGTTTTATTACGACATATACCTATGGAAGAACAATTTGGGTTTTTATCCTCTTTTTTTTCCATTTTTTTAAAGAAGAAACCTTTCATTGAAGTTATATATATATTCATATTTTAAACTGCATATGTTATTTGTAGTACATGTAATTGCACAAAATATGGGAGAGTATTAAATGGACTTGAAGAGATTTAATATTTTTGCATTGTCCATGATGTGAATAAAAGTGCTCACATGTTAGACTTGAATCAAGGATATATGGCTATAATGTAGTTAAAATGAAAAGGAAAATAAAATCATATAGAAATGACAAGAAATGAAGAACAGATTGCAAAATCTGTTGGATTTTGCAACAGATGGATGGAAAAATCATTTTCCATCTTCCTCTTTAAAAAAAATATTTTTAGTTGTAGATGGACACAATACCTTTATTTTATTGATTTATTTTTATATGGTGCTAAGGAGTGAATCCAGTACCTCACATGTGCTAGACAAGTGCTCTACCACTGAGCTACAACACCAGCCTTCCACCTTCCTCTTAAGTTCAAATCTATACAAAAATTTCATAATATAGAGTGACCCCACCCTAAGTTGGAATTATTTCTGCTAAATCCCCACTGTCCCCAGTTTTAGTTTTTGCTCACTCGTGTATGCCAGGAGTGGTTTGTTATTATAGCTTTATAATTTGATGGTTTGATTAGAAACTAAACAGAGACCATACATTATGATTGATTGTTTCTTTAAAGTCTCTTTCAATCAGTAAGATTCTCCCTCTATTTCTTTTTTTTTTTTAACAATTATATTTGAAGGAGCTAGGTTATCACATCTTTGAAGTGTAAATTAACATAATCCTCTGTTTTTTTAGTATTTCTGTAAGTTAGTAGTTGGAGTTAAAGGATCGATCAGATTCTGATTTAGTATTCTTTGGACAATGTATTTTATCCTTCCATCAGAAAGTACATAATGTCTGGTTGATTTTAATTGATTTCCCAGTAACATTTTTCATAAACAATAAAATAAAACCTTTGTAGTCTTAGCATCCTAACATTTAGTAAATTTTATTACTTAAAATTATCTTCTTAATGATTCATATGTATTAGGAATTACTACATAGGCAAAGCTGTATTATTATTCAGTATTTATTTTTTTCCAATTTTATTGAAACCAATTCTTTCTTTAAAAGTACAGTTTCTGGAATCGTGCACTTGACCATCATTATGAGGATCCTTCCTCAGGTCCATATTGGCCATTTTTTAGTTTGAGCCAGCACTGATTGAGTTCTAATCGGCTATCAATGCTCAGGACTCCTTTCCTTTTTATTGCCTGATGTTTGAACCTTAGCGGACAATATACAATAAACCAAGAGCTCTAAGAAGGGGTGGTATATAGGCAGGCAACTCGTTCCTCTATTATAATATTAGCTTCCTTTTCTTAGTTACAACTTCTCAGGAACTTTGAGCCTCACCACTTCTTTCTTTCCAGTTCTTGTGTACTCCCATGAAACTGCAATGCATAAAGATCATCACTTCATGACATAAAATTTAGCATAATACTAGTGACAACACCATCATCATTTTATCTTGTTCACTTATTAACTTCACATACTTTTTTTTTTTGGTGCTGGGCATTGAACTGAGGGGCACTTAACCAGCCTTTTTTACATTTTATTTAGAGACAGGGTCTCACAGAGTTACTTAGGGCCTTGCTAAGTTGCTGAGGCTGGCTTTGAACCCCCAATCCTCCTGCTTCAGCCTACCGAGCTGCTGGGATTACAGATGTGTGCCACCATCTGTGCCCAGCTCATATACCATTTTCATAAGTACCAAAGTAATAACTTGTTCAAAGATTCTGTGTAATCCTTGGAATACTTCTCTAAAGTTTATATCCTCACTTTATGTGTGAGGTAATTGTGGCTCAAAATTTTTAATTTGCTTTAAGTCACACAGCTGAAAATAACTATGTTAATATGAAACTAGGCTTATCTAATTTAAAGCCTGTAGTATTTCTAATTTGAGCCTACACCAGATGTTTAAACATAAATTTCCCTTTTCTATTTCTTGAATATTTGAAGCCTTGTCAAAACCTTTTAGTAGAATATTTCCATAATCTGGAATTCTAGGGTCTATCCTATTCTAACCTTTATTTTCCATTCTATGTGTGCTAAACTCCCAAGAAATTTCTATAAGTAACCCCCCCTAAACATAGTACAACTGTTGGAAAACTCTTACTAAACTTAATAAATCTAGCTTTTATTTACAGAAAATAGTGATTTGGGGGGGGCGCACAGATTCATTATACTTGAGTGACTTAATAGTACTTAATTGAAGCAGAGTATCATAATATAAAGTGGAATATTGTCTCTTTTCTTTCTCATATTAACTTCCATTTCCTCACCTTTCAATATGGGTTTCCTAAACTACATATTAGATAGATTTTGTTTACCATATACACTAGTCTACTTAGCTTGTGCCATGCCAACAAAATAGGCTTTCTCTAAATAAGATAGAAAAACTCCCACTTAAAAATCAGTTTTCTTTTGATTTCATAAATCTATTTTAGAGTGATGAAAATGAACAAGAACAACAATCAGATACAGAAGAAGGATCCAATAAAAAAGAAACTCAGGTAAATAGCATTACTTTTTATATTGAGTAATATTCATATTTAAAGAATTATTTTGAATTGTGTTTAATTTATAGTAATTCATACAAAACAGTTATTGCACACTGTACCTACCTGCCAGAGATACATTATCAGTGGTTGCCTGAGGATCAGAGGTAGAAGGACTGAATAGGGTCAAGTAGGACATCTTAAGAGGTGATGAAAGTATTCTTTAGAGGTGATGAAAGTGTTCTGGATCTCTATTATAGTTGTAGTTTCATGGATGTATAACATCTGCCAAAATACATCAAATTGTACCTTCAAAGTGAACATAGTTTATTTTAACCATCAGAGTTGAAAAGAAAAAGAAGAATATACTTAAAGGATACTTGTTAGAAGTAGTGGAAATCTAGAATTAGTACACTCACACTTTATTTCTGTAGATAGCAAAGTTATGTTCTGGAGAAAATGGACCTCTAACTTTTTTTCCACAGAACTTTTATATTGATTATCAGAAATGATATTCCTTACAGTCTTTAAAAAGACTTTGTTACCCCCTCAGTAGTGATGAAGGGTTTAAGGCAGTTTTGAATGACTTAAGGTTGCATAGTTAATAAACAGTTTAAGTTTCCTCCCCTTGCCTTTTATACCCTCTCCATATCCTATTGTTTGGCTGTACAGAAAGATCAAATACTTTATTTAAAGAGTTTTATTCACATAGGGACTGCCAACATGAGTTGGTATTATCTGACCTGAAATAACATTTCAGTCATGTTGATGTTATCTTCTTCATTTTGACTTGGGATTCATTAATAGAGCTAGTACAGTCCTTTTAGTCAGCAAGGAAGGATCTAGAGTAATGTGAAGTGACTAAAAACTGGTTACCTATGATATGTGACTATAGACATCCTTATTAGAACCAAGTGTTTCTATTTTAACTCGAAAGATGCATTTATATTCTATTTAGGTAGCCAGATTGAGGAGTGAATTAGTACTAAAGGTAAATTATCTCAGGGTTTAAGCTGTCACTTTTGTCACTTAAGCCTTTTTAAAATGCCCCCAATTAACCTCTGTCCCTTCTTTGTTATGTTCTATTGTAACAAATTCTTCCATCATTTCCTTTCCCAGTGGTATTCTATGAATTCCCATCTCTCAAGGGGTAAAAAAGTAGACAGGTAAACAAGAGGAAGGAGATTAGTAAAACCTCCTCCCCAGCTGACACTTCTAACTGACTTATCATACAGACCCACCTTCCTCAAGCTGGGGTGGAAAGGAGAAGTTTCTGACTTCCAGAGGTGTAACTTCAAAGCATATGCTATGTTTAAATTTTACTGTAAAAATTATTCATGAGATACATTAAGATTCTTAGAACATTGTTTCTCAGAAGAATAGTTTTCTTAGTTCCAAATAATTTAGTTTTTGTCTTAAATAGAAGAGTCTATAGATCTTACTTTGTGCTAGTATTCTTTTAGTCAAAAGTAACAGAAAACCTAACCCAAACTGGATTTCAATACATTATTGTACTCTGGTGATGTTATATAGTTTTATGTATGTCAGCTTCATCTTTAGGCTAATTTATCTCATAGGTATGTAAATATAGTTGGCTTAGGTCAGACATCTCTACCACTGAGGTGTTAGGGCCATCTTGCTCCTAGTATGGGCTGTATTTCATCTCACCTAAACCTTATAACAGTCATAAGGTGAAGGTGAAGATACTGACCCGCAGTGTCTTACCCAATATGTTAGTACAGTGCTGCTCCCAATAAGTGTGCTCTCCTTTGAAAACTAATAGCATTAGCCCTAACTTCTCAGGAAAGATGTTAAGAGCAAAATTCTTATGTCACTTCCAGAAATAGCCTTATAATTACCTCAAAAATGTCTTCAATGACAAAATTTCTATACAGTTTATTTAATCCAATTTAAACAGATTGACAAATGACTTTCTGACTTGTATTTGTTTCATTAAATAAAAGTAAATTCTTAGATGCTGTAAAGTTACTAAAAAGTTCTGAATATGTAAGACTGAAGCAGTTTATTTACAGGATATAAATCAGAAGAAAATTAAGATAAAATTTTATAACAGATCCTTTGAATTACTTCATCATATCATTGTTCATTATTTCCAAAAATTGGGTTTCTGTTGCTTTGGTTAAATCATGATTTGTTTTCCTTAAGCTATTGGATGGTAAAATTTTTAGCGCGCAGAGAACATTGGTGATAAATCAAGTTTAAAACAAGTATGACACCAATTTAAAAACAGAAAAATAGTTTTGATTATTTAAGCATGTAAACTTGGAATATAACTGAAAAGACACCTTTATTAAAGTTAGATGACACATATTTGTTCAGTTTAAAAGTAAATAATTGTAGCCTTTTCTAACAAAGTTCAATATTTGAAAATCAGTAAAAATTAAATAAGTGTATTAGGACAAAGTCTGATATCATCTTCATTATTGTATGCCTATGTGTCTTTTTAAAACTGTATGTTACTTATGACTTTATAAAAGTATATTCACCAGAATACATACATACATAAATGGGGGGCAGAATATGATGAAATTTAAAAATTTACAAAAATAGAAATACAAGTGGCCAAGAAGATTCAAAATGTATTCTAACTCATAAAGATGTGATTGTACAAAATTGAAATTGGCAAAAAGTTAATGCTTATATTGATGTGGTTAATATGACATGTGCATATTCATATAAGTTCAACTTTTTTGGTGATCAGCTTTACAGTACACATCAGAAGCATTAAGAAAATGTTCATTTCTTTTAACTTTGCACTTCTGCTTTGAGATATTTTTTCCAAGAATATAAATCAAGTATTTAAGATAAAACTAGCAGCATTGCCTATAAAGCAAAAAATTGAAATCACCCTAAATGTCTATTGTTAGGGAGTAGCTTAAATAAAATGTATGTGCATAAATCAGTATTTTGTGTATTCACATAAGTATTGTATTATGAAAAATGTTAGCAGTGGTTTTCTAAGGAATGGATAATGAGGAATAACAGAAACTTTGTATATTATGTACTTTTATGAATTTAGCAAACAAAAATTAGAAGAATATTTTTATTATGGAAGAAGGATTTTATGCTGTAGGGAGCAAGGACATGCTAAGGTGAAATAAACAGTTCACAATCATACATACTGTATGATTTCCCTTATGCATGTATCTAAATAAGTCAAACTCATAGAAAAAATAGAAGTATGGTTCCCAGGGCTCAAAATCAAAAATGAGTAAAATCATTGTTTTGTTTACTTTGTCATATAGTAAACTTGACATTTCTTAAATATGTCGCTTTCTTCTGCTGAGTGAGTATAAGTAATGGATACTTTTTTTAGTCTTTACTTATATTTTCTACTAGATAAAAAATAGCATGTGATGGTTCTTCTAGGGAGTCACAAAAGAAATTCACAAATGTAACTATATGGTATTTATTGTACATATAAACAATATACAGTGATGCTGTATTCTATAATTTCATTCTAAAAATAACCACATTAAAGCATATTTAGCAAATTTAATAGTGTGCAACCTTGTTAATGTTACATTAAGTGTACTTGATTAGTCATCAGTTAATAGTTTAATGAAATGAAAGCATAAAATTTAGTATGCCTGTTTTTTCTTTTTAGACGGATTCCATTTCTAGGTATGCTTTGCTTTTTTTACTTCTCATTTTTATCTTTGCTAGAAATATGTAACTAATATTTATGTATTTTGTAAGTTTATAAAATGAGTTGGGTAATAAAAAAAACTAGAAATTTAAATGAACCTATCACTGTTAATAAGCTTCCTTTGATAAAGACTTCTCTTTTAGTTTATTGGGTATAGTAAGTCACTATGAGGCAAGAAAGATTTTTTCCCACATTTTGCAACAGTGATGCTTTTTCCATAGTTTCCTAAGTTATTTCAACATTGACTATTTCATTATTAACATCAGGGACTGATGAAATACACATTTGTCCAAAAATTTATTTGGTTAGATATTTAGCATCTTTCCCCTTATTCTTCAGTAAAAGAAAATGAATGAAGATATTTTTAAAAGTTTCATCTAACTCAAAATTACTATCCTTCAGTCTTTTCTCAGTCCATTTCTCTTACCCATGATTGTTAACCAAAGCTCCGTAAGAATAAGAATGTGTTTTACTGATTGATGATTCCCTAAAATTAAAATGCAGAGACAAAAATTTATCAGAAAAGGTAACCTGAATTCAGAATTAGATAATAAAAGGATTCACAGTTAAAAATAAAGATATATTTGCCGGGTGTGGTGGCACACGCCTGTAATCCCTGCCCTTGGGAGGCTGAGGCAGGAGGATTGCGAGTTCACAGCCAGCCCCAGCAACTTAGCGAGGCCCTAAGCAACTCAGTGAGACCCTGTCTTTAAATAAAACACAAAATAGGGCTGGGGATGTGGCTCAGAGGTGGAGTGCCCCTGGGTACCAATCCCCAGTACCAAAAAAATAAAAATAAAAATAAAATAAGTAAATAAATATATATTCTTTCTGATTAGCTCAAACCCACTATCACTTTGGATATACTGTATTTCATCAAATGTAAGATATTACTAAATTTAAACACCAGTGTATGCCACTAAAAGAAGGAAAGATGCTGACAATTAACCTATACCATCAGTTATAAGCCACTTTTTGATGTCAGAGATATTAAAATGTTGGAAAATGTATAATTTAAAACTTGAAATAGTTTATCAAATGCAAAACCATCTCTGACTTTTGGATATAGAAATTTTGAATCTTCAAATAATGAAAGTTAGTATTAAAAATAATATTTATCAAAAATTGATAAAATAAATTAGGAAGACTATTTTGGAATATTAAATTAATATATGCTAGAATATAAGTGATTTGTGAAAGCCTATAATAAAGTTTTTGACTGAAACTTATCTTTTTAAGATATGAAACCAGTTCCTCTTCAGCTAGTGATCGGTATGATTCCTTGCTGGGTCGCTCTGGATCGTATAGTTACTTAGAAGAAAGAAAACCATATAGTAGCAGGCTAGACAAGGACGACTCAACTGACTTTAAAAAGGTATTTAGTGATTTTTAATTAAAAATAATTTCTTTTTTATGTTGAGATATTTATATTGCAGTATTATTCTGAAAAGCTTACATCTTGAAATAACAGTTTCATTTTCCATTTTTGGCAAGTAATAGTAAATAGAATATAAGTAGTTGTTTGTTTTTTAAAGGGAAGAGAAAAATACCCAGGACTTTATTTCACATTTAAGTATCTCAAACCATTACTGTGGTTGAGCTTGAAAGGGGCATTCAATAGGTGTGGTATATGTATGGTATATGCTCACACACTTTGTTAGTAGAAAGCAGACAAATAGAAAATATGACTTTTTTAAAGACAATTTAGTTTTTCTTAGGTAACTGAAAACTTGTGACAGATCAGGTGCTATTAAGGACTAAGGATTAATTAAGAAATAAATCCTAGAACCTCAACAACCTAGGGTTTCAAGTATTATTCACATTATGAGTTTGGAGTAAAATTATGAAGTTTGGAGAAAAGGAGGAGTCTTGTGGTATTTGTGCATTTGCCTGTTATCGGGCAACTCTGGATTAAGTACTTAATTTATAAGGTAAATCAACAAGTACCACAAGGGAGGGAATCATTTTGCATTATGAGTTTGAATCAGGCATCTATTTAATAAAGAACTGAATACTCAAATTGTGCTAACTGATTAAATCTATAAGTGAGCAATGAAGATGGAGATAATATTCTGCTGTTATGGCCATCTTCCATGTAAGAGAGACAGACATTTTACAAATGAATTATAATTTAAAAATTGAAATAGTCACCCTAAACTTACAGCAGAAACAATTTTATAAAAGTGTCTAACAAAAGAAAGTGGTGGAATATATGAATGGTATTCCTAAGAAAATGAGGCTTTGGGTAAGAATAGAAGGTTGACTAGTTGTTTAGGGGCAAAAATGAGAGAGAAAAATGTTCCAGATGAAGTGAACTGTAAGCACATAGCCCTGGTGGTGCAAGGATACATGATACACTGACATAATTAAATGTTGATGTATAGGCTGAAACCAGACTGTACAGTGTTTTATAGACCATTTTATAAAAATATCTGTATGCTAAAAACATTGGAAAGCCATTCAAGGATTCTTAATTTGTGTGTGTTTTGTGGGTGGGGTATGATGGAACTATAGGCATAATAAAATTAGAGATTTTCATTTTGAAAAGTTAAGGTTTGTTCTTATGTAAACAACAGATTAGAGGGAGGACAGATAATGATTCTATTGTGAGTATAATCTGTGTAAGAGATGATATTAGCCAGAATTACTATGGAAGAAGTAGAGATAGATGGGAAAAAAGTAGATTCAAGTGTTAAGTGGACAAAAATCAGCCAGGCATGGTGGCACATGCCTATAATCCCAGCAGCTCAGGAGGCTGAGGCAGGAGGATCATGAGTTCAAAGCCAGCTTCAGCAGAAAGCAAGGCACTAAGCAACTCAGTGAAACCCCATCTCTAGATAAGATACAGAATAGGACTAGGGATACTGCTCAGTGGTCAGGTGCCCCTGAGTTCAATCCCTGACACACACACATTCCCCCCCAAAAAAGAAGGCAAAATCATCAGAAAAGGGGAATGTCTTGGATTTTACCCTAAATTTAAAACATTAGCAGCAATATTTTGCTTGTCTTTTAACTTTCCTATAAGTAATAGAAGTAAAATGATTAACGTAACTGATACTCC
Source organism: Glaucomys volans (assembly GCA_020662805.1). Taxonomy (NCBI): domain Eukaryota; kingdom Metazoa; phylum Chordata; class Mammalia; order Rodentia; family Sciuridae; genus Glaucomys; species Glaucomys volans. The sequence goes on along the minus strand of JAJEJO010000604.1, from coordinate 319,029 downwards.
AACCTCATTTTTAGAAATTTAAGAGAGACTAATAGGCAGAAAATGTATAGCCTCCAAATAAAGATTACAGTGACTCAACTGCAGTTGTTATGCAGATATGTTGTCCCTCTTTATCACATAACTGAATCTTTTAAGAGAACCTGAAAAGTCAGACTTTATGTAAAGTCCTACATTTTAAATACTGGAACTAATTTGTAATAGTTCTACATGGGACTAAAATACTTGCACATAACCAACAGTCCCTGCCTCGCAAATACAATGCATTAAAATGTGTTCTTAATATATCCTTGATAGTGCATATGATACTACATAATTTCTTTAATGTTGTAATCAGTGTGATAACTTTTTTAAAATATTAGAACAGAAAAATAATGTTCTCCCCTAATTTTTATAGCTTTATGAACAAATTTTAGCTGAAAATGAAAAGCTGAAGGCACAGCTACATGATACAAATATGGAACTAACAGATCTTAAATTGCAGTTGGAAAAGGCCACCCAGGTTTGTACCTTTTTCTCTTTGTTATTCTCAAATTACATTGAAGTTTTCTCTGGTAAAAGTTCAAAATAAGAATTTGATTGTTGTTAACAGCAAGGTATTAAAAGTATCTCTAGCATCTCTCTAGAATCATCCTATAGACCTTTTGTTTTTGTTGTTGTTCTATGCCGTGCTGGGAACCAGACCCTGGACCTTGTACATGCTATGCAAGTGCTCTACACCTGCTACACCTCCATTCCTCAAATTTTCTTTACAATAAGTTTTACATGTTATGACTATTTCCTATTTGTTCAAGTAAAAGTGATTTGAGGTAATAATCCTAGATCATTTTAATTTCTTTTGTAACTTCTTTCTGTGCAACAACCCAGAGAAGACACAGTTTTGGACAGTACAGTTGAGATAGCCAAGCAAAACTCAGGACCTTGTACATATGATCTAGGAATTGTTTCCCAAGCTCTTTTCTCTGGTATATATTAATAGTTCTGGTATATATAATAGACCTATCTCGTTCTTAGCCTCTTCCTTTCCAAAAAAAATTGTGCTCAAATAACCCTGGGAAACGCTACATATTTTATATCTTGGAGATTACGCAGGATCTATTTATATGTTAAAGACTTAAGAGTTCTGTAATTTTGAAGAAAACAGACTTGCTTAATTTTAACATGGTACTTTCTAGCATAAACATTTCTGCAGTACCACTTAGAATTCATCTTAAAAGCCCTGATCTAAATGTCACTGTTCTGTGAGTGGACTGAATACTTCATTTTGGTCAGTCTTTTTTTGATTTTCTTATTGATTTCTAAAAATTCATTCTGTGTTAGACTTGTACTTGTTACCAAGTCCTTTTTTCTTTTTTAACCACTGTTGTGTTAGAAAGCAATGTTCATGCACAGTGCATGCTGTGCTAAAATTCCAGGGGTCAAGCTCATCTTATGAGGTTGAAAAGATTCTTCAGATTCCTTCAGTTAATTGGGGTTTAGTATGAGGATATACAAAAAAGTCAGACAGAACAAGAACATATTTCATAGTAAATAGTCATAATAAATTGAAATGCCATACAATTTGAAACTATTGACTTACTATACTTAGTCTTTGTGGTAAAATGGAATGTCATCATCCTTAAGGTTGCTTTAGCTTAGTGAACCTCCATACAGAAAATATCTTAACAAGTTCTTTAAATGTGGCTTCAGCTCTAGGGACTTGGTCATGACATTTTCAAGTAAAGATGCCACTTCTCCCTATCATAGTGTTCTGTTTTGGTGGCTTAGCTAATCTGTGTCCCTACAATTTCCTTCCTTCTGTGTTTCTCTGCTTTTCTGCCTCTGCTTCTACTATATGTCTCTTCTTCAAACTCTGCAAGAGAGAAGAATTGATAGAATCATCCAGTTACTATCCATTTTGGAGCAGTCTTTTGATGTTCCTGATCCTACTAGCAGAACATGGTCCTGTTCTTAGGTCACTGAACAAACTCTAGAAAGCAGCCTTTGGGGAGAGTGGAGGTGCTGCTCAGTGGTAGAACACGTGCTTAGCATTCGTGAGCGTGTGGTTTAAGTACATTTCTCTATAGCCAGAGAAATGAGTTACTGGGTTTAAAGTAAAACTTCTGCATTGGCTGATACTCTTGAGTATCATGCCTAGTATACTAAGTTAACAATGAGAAGGATAAACTGAACTTTGTCGAAGTTAAACTGTTAAGCATTGAAGCAAATATTTTTGTCTAACTTTAAAGCATTTATCCTGATATTTAAATATACCAGGAATTTCTCCACCTCATATGTTTTATCATTCTTTTCATGACTATTTATAAATATACATAGCAGTAGCAGTTTTGGTAGTCATATGGAGTGTTCCCCAGGGAACTATCATCCTGTTTAGAATTAATCCTTAAGGACCTTTATATACTAGCAGTGGAAATGTAAATTAGTGCAGCCATTATGGAAATCAATATGGAGGTTCCTCAAAAAGACTGACAATGGAACTACCATATGATTCAGCTATACCATTCCTTGCTTACTTATGTAAAAGGATTAAACTGAAGTCAGCATATTTTATGCATTCCCATTTAATGGCAGCCCAGTTCACAATTACCAAGTTACGGAACCAGCCTGGATGTCTCTTAACAGTTAAATGAATAAAGAAAGTATATAAATGTTAAATAAAGTTAATAAAACAATGGAGTTTTATTCAGCCATAAAGAAGAATGCAATTGGCATTTGCAGAAAATTGGATGGAACTGGAGAGCATCATATTAAGCAAACTAAGCCAAACTCAGAAAGACAACTGTCATTTTCTCACATATGTGGAAACCAAAGGAAAAAAGGGGATCTTATGAAAATACGGAAGACCATTAGGTTATCAGGGGGAGGGAACGGAGCGGGGGAGAGGAATGAAATTGATCAAATTATATTATGTGCATCCATGAATATGCTACAATAAAACCCAGCTGTTCTGTATAATTAATATGCACCAGTATTTTTTTTAAAAAAAAATAAAGAATCCTTAGTATGCATGAGATCCTGGGTTCAACCCCAGCACCACAATAAAAAATAATAACAATAATCTTGAAATTCAGGTCTGTTTGATAACATTTAGCAAGAAACCAAGAATTCTTAAATCCTTTCTTAAATGAACATCCTCCACCCTGTACAGTCTCCAAGGGAAATAATGAGGCCAATTTATCAGATGCCAATAGGCTGAATACATGCCAAGTTCACTAGATTTACTAATTGGGATTTTAACAGCTTTAACTAGCATGTATAAGAAAAAGTAATAACTAAAAAATATTAACTAAATCAACTTTTTTTTTAATTTATGAAATTAGCAAACAAATCACAAAATTGCTGCAGTTTTCCCATTTGGGGAAAAAAAGATTTCCAGTGAAATGCCATTTTTCATCTAAAATTTATAAATTTACATACAATGGTGTTATGCTATTTCTGATCAATATAATTTTAAATTTTTTTCAGGCTTTAAAGTATTTTATGATTTATTTGTAGATCTTAAGTGGCATATCAATCTTTTGTTGTATATTTCTAGCAAAGAAATGTTTAAATTAAAAACTGCCAAAAATCAGAATTAGCTGAAACGGTCCTATTCATATTTGAAATTCTGGATTGGAATTCTAAAAAAGAAATAATTGGAATATATCAACTTTTATTTTTCTAGAAAGAGTAAGTGTGAGAATATAAAACCTTTTGAAATCACAGAAAAAAAGATACACGGGCTATGCAGATTAGTTTTTTAAATTTTATGTACTATAATGATAAAGAAATTCTGAAAGAAGATTTTAAAAGTAACTCAGTTACAGGTCCTAAAGATATGAAAACATGAAGGCAAAAAAGTATAGCAAAAGAAAAAAATTACAACATTAGGACTAGGAATGTGGCTCAGTGGGAAGCTTTGGGTTCAATCCCCAGTAAGGCAATAAAACAGAAAACATAAACAGAAAAATATAAAATTACCATCGTCAATGAAAAATTGTGCTTACCTTGATGATGAGATGTTTTTAAAGTACATTTGTGGTTAGTAGCCATAAGACACCATTTTTATTAAAGTTGTCAAAAAACATTTTTTGGTAAATTAGTAAAATGGATTTTCAGCAGATTGTCTTGAGGAATGAGCCATTCGTTGAATCCATTTCAGCAAATTGACTTGGAATCCTAAGGGAGACATTCGTACAGAGGTCAAAGTAAATATGATCTTAGATACCACTTTCTTTTAACTAAGCCTGTGCTTAATATCCAGATCAAAGCTCTTTGAGTATAGGGGTGCAGCATGTGACTTAAAACCCAAGGGTCCTTTGTATACCCCTGCAGCCAAGCCCAGATCTCAGGATTTTATCAGCTTTGAGCTGGTTGCATAGTACATCAAGTGAAAAAACATGAGAGACCTGATATTCTCAGAAAAAAAGTCTATATAGCTAGAATTTTTTACAAGTGAAAATGTATGAACCATTTTACCAGTTTTGGAGCGTGTATGATTGGAAAAGAAAAATCAAGAGTGAATAAGACTAAGGTTCATGTGAGAGAGGGCAGAAAGACCAGTTTACTGCTCTGGCTGCATGTATATAGTCTATTCAGCTGGGTAATAAACATATTTCATTCAGAGTTCTAGAATCTGACCATTCAGATTAGCCAATGCTAGTAGTGCAAGAAAGAAGAGAACTTGAGCACCTGAGGGAAAACTAGGATGGTTTCATTTTTGTTCTACAGTACTCACCAATCTTTAGCCCCAACTAAACTGTAAAAACTATGGAAAATTATATAGAACATAAAATTAGAGCCGAGGAGATCATTCCATTCCTAAACATTGCTTTTATTCTTTTTTGTTTCCAATACAAATTTTGTTTTCTCCTCTTTACTCACATCTGTATATTACACCACCTGAATATTGTAATTGCTTTAAACACTTGAAGGAGAGTTACTGTGCATCCCCATCTTAACTGCACTTACATCCCCTTTATTAAATGTAACTGCTTGCTTTGTTGCAGAGGCAAGAAAGATTTGCTGATAGGTCACTACTGGAAATGGAAAAAAGGGTAAGTGTCCATCTCATTGACTAAGAAATTATTTTCCCTCTTTACTGCTTTGTATAAGCAGTGGTAGGGTTTCGTTTTGTATAGATAGTTTTAATTAGCTTAAATTAATATTCACCAATTCATTGAATAAATATATAGCTTAACTTCTGTATAAAGTTCTGTGGGATTTTTCTAGGTGTGAAATGGCCTTAAGTAAGATTTAATATACCACACTATTCTTTTAATTAATTATTTTTAAAAGAATCTTTCCCCAGTGCCAAAATGTATACATTGTGATAGTGAGTCTGGTATTTTTTAAAATGCTGTTTATCTTTATGTGCATGTGGGCACTTTATATGTATATATGTATGTCAATATGTACATACACATTTTAATATGTATATTTATTTCCAGTCTTTTCAAAATTAAAATACTTCATTCTTGAAATAAAAGGTTTCTAAGTCTGGGGACATCAAATTTTTTAATTCTTTTGAAACTTAATGCTATTTTAATTTTGGGTCTTAATATTTATCTTTAGAATATTTTAAACAAGAAAATATTGATTTCAAGAAAATTCTTACTCTATTTTATGCCTTTCTATAATGTTTTTATCAGCTGTGATATATTCATTTTATTACACTGCACTTAATATTACTCAGTAGTCTGGAAATGGCTGTAGAAGTAAATCTACAAGTTTAATCTGAGCAGTTGAGAATATATACATGATCTAAAAGTTAAAGGAAAAATTCTTAAAGAATATCTGTAGTACAAGTGAGCAGTGCCTATATTTGTGGGCTTTTACAGAAGAAATTGCATCTTGGTAGCTTTGATCTGTGGGCCAAAGAATAATTAAATTGATATATTCAATTTTTTCTTCCATTTTTAAAAAAATACCCAATTTGCCTTTCTCACCCAAAAAAAAGTCAAATAAATACACAGTAATCAAATACAGTCTGTTAATATGGCCTTTACTGAATTTTACCTCGCAATAGCTACCATTTTATTATGACTGGAGCAAGCTTTAAGAATTAGTGTAATGAATCATGTTTTTAAAAAATTGATATAACTAACAGTTGTTTAAAACAGAATCACATGTTGATTATTATGTATTATAGATCATACATTATTTTTATAATATATCATTGAATTTTTGTTTCAAAGATATGCAGAATAGTTCTCTATAACTCATACTAATGGTTGAAAGACATGTGTAAAATATACTTAATCAAAATATATACTTGTATTTGAGACATAATCACAGTTTTCAGATTTTGAATTTTTATGAAAGTAACATGCTTATTACAAAATTTTTGCAAAAGAAGAAAATCTAAAAATCATCCATAATCTTTTCAGAGAGAGCTGATATTTTGATACACCTACCCTTGTGATTATGCTTATAATCTGACATTCTCACCAGACCTCCTTTTTCTACTTGTCAAATGCAGATAAAGTAGCTAATCCTTTCTCAATTCAATAGATTGATAAACATAGTATTAGTAACTGCTGACATTTATTTGACATTCTCTATATGTCTCTATATAGGACTGAACTAAGCAATTTATTTGTGTTTTAACCATATTTTTAAATGTTAATTTGTCTAACAAAAAAATTGTCTGCAGTTTTATGACTGTCAGTTCTATTGAGTCAACAGGATCAGTCAATTGGGTATAGTGTTCTTTTCTTGCTTTACCACTAAGTTAAAATCTTGAAGACATCTAATAAAATTGAGGCTCATGGGGAGATTACCTGTCAGAAGGTAATCCAATATTTCACAAAATTACGAGGATCAAATAAGATACCATATAAATAGTACTTTGAGAAGTACAGTGGTTTATGTGCAGTTGTCATGGCTGTGTTATCCAGGAGAAAGACATATATATATATATATATATGTATATATATAGAAAATAACATTTCTGTCTGTGTGATGTTTAAGCATGAGTAGATTAGAGTAACAGTTCTTTTAAGACTCTGAGTAAGATTCCATTGTTTTTTTAAAATCACATATCCTAAAAACATTGACATTTACAGTAAATGTACTACATTACTAAATATCAAAATTATTAATCTGGGAAAGAATGTCGTGGAAAGAGTTTCAGTGTGATTAAACTAAATGTAAATGGTTTGTATCTGAAAGGTGACCGGCAAGAGTCAGTATCTTCTGGGCGGTATGACCTAACCAGTTTTACAGCTCATCAATTACTGCTGCTTGCTTTTTGCGTAACACCCTAGAATGCTTATGATTTAAGGGAGAATAAAACAGTACACTGCGATAATATGTTGTATGTTGGCTTTGCCTGTCACTCTTTGAAACAAATTTAAAATAAATTGCTGCAGTTGCTTCTCCATTAGATTCACCGCATTAATGCTACCCACAGTATCAACCTATATATAAAGTCAACTGGATTAATAAAGAGTGAACGTGGTTGGAGGAAATGAGCTTCTCTTAGATCCTTTTGAAATTGTGAAGTACACATATTTTAGGCATGTTTGCTTCTTGCTTTTCTGCTTCTAGCACTAGTGAAATTGCATCTTTGTGTGTTTTTTGTTTGTTTGTTTTTTTGTTTTTTTGTTTTCTGTTTGGGGATTTTTTTTTCCTATACAGTTTTTGAGTGTGGTTTATTCTCTAAGTTTTATGTTAACTAAAAAAATAGTTTGAACACCTTATGTAGCAACTTTACCAGAAAGTCAAAGCTTTATAAAAAGAGAGCTTATAAAAAGTACTGAAAAAATAAATATCTTCAAATTTATTTCTCTCAAATTTTGGGATGCTCTTTACACATCACTGGCATCACGTCTTTTTCTACGCTGCTCCTGATTTTTATCTTTAATTCTAAAGTATCACTGTTTCACACTATAGAATAAAACTCAAGGGTATAATAATTATATAATTAATATCGGTACCTTAAATTGATCTAGGAACGAAGAGCTCTAGAAAGAAGAATATCTGAAATGGAAGAAGAGCTCAAAGTAAGTAAACCACACTACTTTTTAGAGATGGTGCTCTTTTGAATTTAAATGTTATACTACTGTAGATACTGTAATTGTTCTCAAAACTCTTTACCCAATTTGTGAATTATCTATATTGTGTGCTTCTGTTTTCCTAAAGTATGGTATTAGTGAGCTAGAGGAGGATTTAAAACCCAAATCATTTTCAAAATCAATTTGTATAGCACTTTTGATATTCAGGTTTTTAAAAAATTGAATAATATTAACTATAAGATGTGGGGTTTATTAGTTCTTTTCTGTATACTTGGATGTTTCTTGGAGAGTAAATGGTGGAGGGAGGTAATAAAAGATAAAATGTTCTTCAAAAATAAATGACATAAGAGGGGGAGGGCAGATAGAACCTTTTTTTATCAAACTACATTACCTGTGGAAGTAATTATTTATTTTGAATGTTGAACTCTGCAGGAGGAAAAAATAAAAGCACAACTTAGCTAATGACCTACTGTCACGTTATGAATTAATAAATAATGCATAGGAAATTGTGTCCAAATAGAATTAGAATTTCAAGATTTAAATGTTGTATTGGCTTATTTAATTTGTTGTTAGGCCATTATTATTAAATGACTTTGAACACTGGAGAAAATTTTTTGGATTTTTATTTGCTTATGTTTAGTTTGACATGGAATTTCAGAATACATTGTTACTTTTTAAAATCTGTTGGAATATTGGGTTTAGACTTGTTTTTTTATATTCATTATCTATGATTCTTTATGTTGTACTCTTTTCCATTTTCTTATTTTTTATTCTTATGTCTTTATGTTCTGATTCCTGCAGAATCTGCACCAAATAAAGCAAATTCAAACTCTGAGAGAGTTAAATGAGCGACTGCTGACTGAGAATAGGGCCTTGACAAGAGTGGTAGCCAAGCGCTCAGGGTTCTGTAGGCAACTTCAGTCTGTGAACCTATAACTTATAGTTTCATCATTTCTTCTTGGTAGAGCCAGGCAGGTGTTTTTGTAAGCGTGTTTTTATAAGAGCTCACTTTTACAAATTAATGCCATTGTGTCTGGAGCTTATCATATAACTGTTTAATTATGCATGGCTTCTCAGAATGTCAGAAAATAATCACTAATTGTATATTACAACTGATAAACTATGGTAAAAGCAAGACTTATATGTACATTGTAAAATTAATGCACATTTTTTAGTCTAAAAATATTTTAGGTCTTAAAAAATACAACTAATATTTATAGTCCTCTACTAGAAAGAAAATGGGACATAAAAAATAAAACATTTTGTATATGATTAATATATTTTGAAAAGATTTAACCTATATTATCTGTTTTTTAGAATAATGTCATTTTCAGTCAAAACTCTTAGTTTATATTTCTCTATTACACATCTTCATATGTAAACTTCATATTACTATTTAAATATTCTGAATACAAATAAGAATTAATTGGTTACTATCAAATTCTTCCTAAAGTCTTGGCTTGAGATAGAAGTAGAAACTTTACTTTCATCTAATTAGACTATCTAGTACACTTTGAAAACTGAGGAAAGAGAATGAAGTATCTTGGAAAGTGTAATGTCCGAAAGACAGCAATTCCATTTCCTACTTGACTTTACAGACATATAATTTTAATAATTCTTAGTAGAAAATTCATTTAATCTATAACATTTTTACCCCCTGCTTTAATTTATAAAATTACAGAAAATAAAATTGCTGTGTTTCAAAGATATGAGGGGTGTTTTTCTGTTTGCTTCAAACACTTTGTTACTTTTTATGAGTGAATGTTTTTAAAGATATGCATTTACTACTTTAAGTTAAAAATTGTTTTGCTGGGCTTGGTGGCGCACATCTGTAATCCCTGCCCTTGGGAGGCTGAGGCAGGAGGAAAGCCAGCCTCAGCAATTTAGCGAGGCCCTAAGCAACTCAGTGAGACCCTGTCTCTAAATAAATACAAAATAGGGCTGGGGGTGTGGCTCAGTAGCCTAGTGCCCCTGAGTTCAATCCCCGGTCCCAGAAAAACAAAACAAAATAAAAAATTGTTTTAACAGCTGGGCTTGGTGGCACATGCCTATAATTCCAGCGGCTTGGGAGGGTAAGGCAGGAGGATGGCAATTTCAAAGCCAGCCTTGATAATTTAGCAAGGCCTTAAGTAACTTAGCCAAAATAAATAGGGCTGGAGATATGTCTCAGTGTTGAGTGTGCCCCTGGGTTCAATTCCTGGTACCAAAAAAAAAAAAAATATTTTAATGGTATTCTAATAATAGTAATAGTTGCCATTCAGTGAGCACCTGTCTTGAATCAGACACTGTACTAGGTAAATCCTAGGTTCAGTAGGTAAATCCTTTAAGAAATTTTAATGTTTAAGAACAAGTCTTGTAGGTCATGGTGGAACATGCCTGTAATCCCAGTAGCTCAGGAAACTGAGGCAGGAGGATTATGAGTTCAAAGCCAGCCGCAAGCAATTTAGTGAGACCCTGTCTCTCAATAAAATGTAAAAAGGGCTGGGGATGTGGCTCAGTGGTTCAGTGCCCCTGGATTCAATCCCTGATACCAAAAAGAAAAACAAGTCTAACTCCCTCAGTACTTTTCTAGATAGGCTGGTTTTCTTATGGAACAATAGTATTATGATTTTAAGTCTGGCTTAAAGCTAAAGGCTTTGGTTTAGTTGTTGACAAGAACTACTAAAGGAACTCCCTTTAAGAGCCAATCCTAACAAAAACAGGCTTCATTTTCTTGGCTGCTCTAATATGGTGTGCTTGTAAATCATAAAATCAAGTAATTTAGTAAATTTCTATGGATAAATCTTTTATTCCATCATTTATTAAACTAATTAGCTCCATAAGTTAGGATTTTTTTTCTTCTTTTGATATATGTTTTAGATATAGAAATATATGTGACTACCGAAAGCTTGATCATGTGTTTTGTGGTGTAAGCATAACATTTGTTAAGAATGTTTTATCTTTTTTTGAAGTAAAACTTTTCCATTTTTCCTTTCATAGATGTTACCAGACCTAAAAGCAGACAACCAGAGACTAAAGGATGAAAATGGGGCCTTGATCAGAGTTATAAGCAAACTTTCCAAATAAAAAAACAAACAACACAGCAGGAATTGCACATATTAATAACCCAGTGGACCATAATTGGCAGTCACTGGAAGCCTGGGAAGAATCCTTTGGAGACTGTCATTTTTGGATATCCTGCCAAATGCCCGCTTATCTAGGATTTTTGTTTTGTTTAAGTTTCTGGGGGTTTTTTTTGTTTTGTTTTTTTGTTTTTGTTTTTTTGGTTTTTGTTTTTTTAATCAAGACCATTGTTTCATGTTAACGCAGCTGCTGAGAAGTTTTGGGGGGTTTTTTTTGTTTGTTTTGTTTTTTTTTTTTTTTTTTTTTTTTTTAAACGACTGAGAAAACTTGTTTACAGCTCCAGCATTTAAGGAAAGTGTTCAAGGCCAGATATGCCTCAGATATTTAACCAGTAAGCCTTAGTTGTACATAAATACTTTTGTGTCAACAAAAACTTTCTGCTTTCACAGAAGACAGTTATTCAACATTTTTCAATGTGCCACATTTCCAATTTTTCAATATTTAATTTTTTTGCTTTACATCTAAGTTTGGGTTTGTATTTTTTCCTTCTAACTCTTCATGTGGCAGAGTCTTCTATGTGTTCACAGCTTTCTCATTCATGGAAGAGAATACTTGCCCTTCTGAGATTACTGTCATGAATTAGGCTAATGTGTTGTCTCCCACCTGGAACTGAATTGCTTGGTGGAACATTTGCTTTCACTGTTTGTGCAATATGCATTTATTTCTTATATGAATGCTTTAAAGTCAATTGAGATTAGCTCTTTTAAGTCCTATTTTCTGCCTTCATTGGTCACTTTTTGTTTTTGTTTTTTACTGTAGTATGTTAGATTCTGTAATCTTCACATTCATTTTAGCAGGTACTGAGTGATGCTGTAAATACAAATAAGTGTATCGTTTTGATTTTTAGAACATCACATGGCATGCTTGACTTTTTTCTTATTTCAAATGTCTGTTAATGCAAAGTAGGCTACTCCATGATAGTGTTAAAAACAAAATGTGCTAACAATGTGATATAAAGACTTTAAAAGTTATACATTATGTGGAGCCCTATCTTTACAAAAGTTTTCTACTGTAAAGTGCTTTACTTTTATTTTCAGTTTTCATTTGATAGTATTCAACCATAATTAAAATTTCATAAGATAATTGCTTCACATTTCACAAACCTATATTTATCTGAGTGCTGTCTAAAACTGTTGTGCTAGCCAAAGTAATGCTATGAAATCATTTGTAGAGTTAATGTTAAATGCACTGTTATTGCCATGTGAAGAGGCATTGACTTTGATACCACCATCATGTTTAGACCATTTTATACATTTCAGTGGCCTTTTTTTAGGGGGGAAGAAAAAAGCAAAACCAACTACATAGTGAAGATGGCTTTTATTTGGACAAATAGCTTTTATATTTTCATTAAATCATGCAAAAATATTACATCTTTCTGGCACATAACTGTCTCCTTAACCACTGAACAGTTCAGCCATTTGAATAAATTGTACATTGTAAAGCTTATAGTATCTGATTGTATTATTGAGTGTATTGTATACTATATTAAATGTGAATTTGTACCTCTTCATTTTAAAAGGTCATTGTGTTCTACTGCCTATTTTAGATTACTTTGGGGTTGGGGAAGGGTGTTTTGGTAAGCAGGATTTTAAGTCCTCTCTCACGATGGTTTTATGAAGATATAAGGTTATGCTCTTACTACCAAGCTCAGGATTCTTGATTTTAAAGGTACAAGGATAGTTGTGGAATTTTATTTTTGGTTATATTTGAACTGTATGAATGGTGGGTCTGAATATAGAGAATTTCCATGGTCTAATGTGGAGGTAAAATATAGACATAATTGATCAGTTTGAGTGACTGCAACATGTTCTGGTTGCACAACAGTTAGGCATGCTATGGTTTATATTTGTGAAGTTTGGATGCCTGTGAAGAATGATTAAATACATGTTTCTAATATTTTAGTGTTTTGTATTTAGGTTATTTATTCTTTGTATCTAAAATTGAACAGCTACTGTGCTATATTGATTTTATTGGTAGTATTGAGCAGACCTTGTTTCTGCATGAAACTAGTTGCAAAACCCACTATTTTGGAAATAAAAATGTATTTTGGCATATACAAATAAAATGAATAAAACTATTTTAAATGTGTGAACTTTTAATGAGGACATTTTAAATTTTGTTCTGAGATATTTAAATTCTGCATGGGTATTTTTTCACTAATTGCTTTACTTGGATACCAATTTGAATAATTTTTGAAATTGTAATATTGTGATAATTTGCACAGCATTGTACATGCACATCTGTAAATGCAATCCTAATTGCCATATTTATGCAATCTGTGTACCAATTTGGACAAATGTTTATATATTTTACATAAAGCTGTCTGTATGCAGAATCTGAGAACTAGTTTTTTATGATAAGTGGGTAAAAATAATGGTAGCAGTGAGTTTCAAGATAGTTGCTTTTGTAGCACAAGATTTCATTGCCATAAACATTTTGTGGTTTTTAAGAAGTAAACCTGTGCTTTTTTTTTTCTTAGCTGCAAACAGATTTATAGTACATATGAAGATAATATTTCATTGAAATAAAAAACTTTACTTTTTTAATATTAGATCGTTCTTCAACTTAGATTTGTCCAAGGTTTAATCTACTAACACCCCATAGTAGTTAAGAGGCATTTTTGATTTTTGATTTTGGCATTCTGATACAAGACTTGTAATAAGCTTGTATTTAATTATTGAATACTTTTTCTTTCTACTTCTAGTACTTTTGCCTGTTTATGCTTACAGAGTCGATGTTATTGCTGTTTTCAGTTCAAAGAAACATCATGTACAAAAGCTTGAAAACTAAATGAAAAGTAGCAGTAGAACTATCACCAGAAGTTCATCTGAAAAAGTAAAGTAGATATTAGACTAATTTATTCATTACCTAAAAGTTTATTACCTCTTAGTCTTCCCTGGCTTATCTGATATAGTCATGACTGCCAGTGCCAACAGTGGGCCAAATTCTTCACTAAACTGGGACCATATTTCCCATAGGACATAAATAGCTTTGTAGACTTTATTTCTGTCATTATAAGCATTATAATACAGAGCAAACTCCACTAATAATTATTAACTATCCATTAGCTTATCTTGCTGATGAAAATCTTTGTTGCCAAGATGAACCTGACAGTCTTTGCTGTTCTGTGTTTTGTACTACTATATGTGGTCTCTGTGTGTCTGAGTATGCATGTTCAGCAAGAGTAATATACATATAAATACTGCTGTCCAAAAAGTATTGGGTTTAGAATAAAGTATTATTTATTTTCTTATTTTATGTCTTCTTAATACTAAATCTATTTGAATTGCACTTTGGAAAACTTCTCTGCGAATAATTACCATATAAACAACAGAATGTTTTTGTCTTAGGTAAGTGACAGAGAGTCATATTAATGTTTCATATCCACAAAATAACCAAGTCGCAAGTACTAAATTAAAAATATAGGAACAAGAAATGTAAGATTCTATTTGTATAATGTAACAATGGGTTCTATCTAATGAGTAATTTACCTGTAATTTGAATTTTTATTAAAAGTTTACTATAGTTCACTAGAAATAAGGCCTTGAGTCAAGCTAACTCAGAATGTCACTGCTTAAATTTCAATAAACATCTGGGTCACAAAATTAACTGGATTTTTATTTTTAGAAAACTGAAAATCAAGGAAAAGGTAGGGCATGTACTTGGAGCTTATAGATCTGGGAGAAAAGTAGTGGGAAAGATGAGATTACCTTCCCTTTCTCACATATTTTTTATGGGTTTGTTTTGATAATGAGTCTATTTCAATAGCTTATCATTTGATTCTCAAAACAGCTAGGTAAATAAGAGCATATCTCCGCTTTACAATGAGAAAATTGAGGTTTACAGGTTATAAATTACGTCAGCTCCCAAAGCCTGGTATAATACAGAGCTCTTACTGAAACTTAAATGTGGTTATTATTGTTCTCCCAACTCTAAATCTGAGGTTTTTTATGTATTCTAGTTAGTTTCACTTGCATGAAAGTGCATTAAATATTTATGAGTCTATTTTAAAAATAGGTTTAGGCTGAAGATACTTGATGATCTTTGAGGATGGCATTTCTTGATTTTTTTTTTTTTCCTCTTCACATTTCCTAATTCCATGTCTTGAATCCCACACCTGCTAAACTTTTTCTTCTCTCCTTATAACTTATTACTGAATACCACTTTGGTTTATAGTAGTATTTTGTTGTTGGTTATTAATTGATGAATGCTATAATGCTCACTAATTAATTCCCTAGTACAAATTCTGACTGGCCAGTAATCTACCATAAGTTTGTAAAAGATTTCATATATATGCATGAAAAAGAAATTCCTTTTACATTCTTCAGATATACATTTTTTTAGACTAGTAATTGTTAGCCCATTTACTTTTTTAATTCCCTAGTAAGATATGCAATATTGATAGTGCCATGGTTTTAGCAGATTTTTTTTCTCCCAGTGAAAATATGTAGACTATTATATACATAAAACAATTGTATTTCTGAAACTCATTAATATAAGCTACCCCCACCAAAAAAACCCCTGCATACCCAAAATAGGCCTAAGACAGTATTACGACAACTTACTGCACAGTTCTTAGGTTGAAATAAGTATTTTTGAGCAGTTGAACCTGACCTGCACTCTTATAATAAAAGTACTTCATTCATGCTCTGGCATACTGGTTTATGAGTATGCAAGTCTGAATTTTAGGTGTGCTTCTCTTTTCCTTCTCAATGAAAAACTGAAATACAAATACAGGGTTCCACACAAAAATGAGATAATCTCACAGTAAAAGTGTCTTAGTATTGTTCAATAATTTGCAATTTTGCCTATATCTAAGTATTTTTATATTTTCTAAACATTAAAACATTTGAGCCAAATCAAAATGTTGTGAGATCTGTAAAATGCCTTTGCAAAATTGTAATTCCAAGTGACGTGGGAGGATGAGGCATGAGAATTTCAGGTTCAAGGCCAGCCTGGGCACCTTAATGAAAATAAAAATAAAAAGAGCTGAAAATATGACTCAGTGGTAGAGTATCCCTGGCTGTAATTACCATTACCACTAAAAGGTAAATAAAATTTTTGAAAACTTAGTTTGTAAACCTTTGCTAGTGGACACTTGAATTTAGTCAGATCTAGAAATAAAAATCCCATTTGATAAATGTCAGTAATGTTAAATATCTTATAATAATGAAAGATTTAATAGTATTGTTTCTGCTTGGAATATGTTAAAGCAAATTTTTCAGATAATTTACTCAGTTACTATAAACATCTAATTTTTTGCCCTGAAACCAATAAGGGAGAAAGGTACAAGAGGTGGATTTCAGAGGACTTCTTTGAACCATTGGAAAGAAGGAGAAAGTACACCTCTGTAACCTGCCAGCCACATCTGTTCTAAAGGAGTCCAGGGACACTGACCTGCTACTCATGTGAGTTTAATCTGTTTATGAACCCCAGTTGCTGTTAACAAAGAGGGAAAAGTGGCTGGGCATGTATAGGCATCATATGCAAAATGTATTTGCCATAGCAGAGACAGCTGGTATGGGCTAGTAGTTTCTCGAAATGATACTTAAAAATCATTAGTAATTGCTGCTCAGTATGTCCTATTTTAATGAAAAATTATAGTTGTTGGAATGTCAGGATTATCTCTAATTTTGGATGCCTTTGGAGTTTACATATTGGTTCTCCATATTCTGAAATCATCTGGGCTATTTTTCAGCCTTCAAATCAGACTAATCTTTTTACATAATGATCTCTTGCATCGGAGTTTTTTAAGCTGACTTGTTCTTTTGTCTAAAACTTCAGTCCTGCCTATCTCATTCTTTCTCCATACTATACTGCATTTCCAGTATGTAGTACTTGCTTTACTGAGACCAGTAGTTGGAAAACCAAAATTTTAGCATATTCTTTGTAGTAGACCCTACACATACCTTGTATTTCAGCTTTTTAAAAAATGTTTCTTTTGCCATGAGCTCCCAAAAAGGACAGGGTCTTGTTCATCTTTATTCCCAGCATAGCACAGTTCTTGGCACATAGTTGATGTTTAGTGGATGTTTTAAAGATGAAAGAGTAAATTTGAACTACTTGACTAGCATCTGGATTCCCCTCTCACCCAGGACTGGCATCTAGATTTTTAAGGAAATTTTAAAAGTTTTTAAATATAAACAGTCTGGGCTAGAGGTATAGCTCAGTGGTAGAAACCTTGCCTAGTATGCATGAGCTCCGTGTTCAGTCCCCAGGACTACAATAAATAGACAAATACAAACATTATGATTCTTTCAGACTTTGTCTCAATCATTCAACAGGTTCTTGTTAGCACTTACATGCCAAACATCCAAAAGCAAAACAGGTAAAAATAGAATCCTTATTTATGGAAGTTACATTCAGATAGCCAAAGGATTGAAAATAAATAGTTTGACATTAATTTAGAAGATAGGTGTTATGGCAAAAAATAACAGGGTAAGAGATTTCAGGAATTAAGCAAAAGTAGAAAGCTTCACTGAGAAGGTAACTTGAACCAAAATTGCGAGAAAGGCTTGGCAAAATTATGTGAAATGAACAAGAAGTAGAGTAGTGTGAGAGGGGTGCAGCACGAATGCTTGATTAGTAACTTCACTTAGTTATTTATTGACTATGCAGTGTATGTTAGACTTGCTTCCTCAAAAAACTTACCTGTCCCCTTTTCCCAAGAAAAATTTTTAGCTCTTTAGAGTAAAAGCACAAACACGTATAAGTGAAATTGTTTTTTAATAGGTGAGATGATAATTGGATTATAAATTGTGAATTGGGGAGAATAATTAGAAAACTTGGGTTGAGTCCCCTGGTAGAAACTTACTCAATTAAATATAAAACATTTTCCAAGTCTGCTAGGAATCAAGTCAGAAATAGAAAACTGGATTTTTATAAAATATAAAAAAAATTCATCAGTTTCTTTGAGCAAAATGAATAGTTCTTAGAAAATAATTTTTCTCATGGTTTGAACATAAATGTCCATGGTCCTTTTTATCATGCATTTTTGTAGCATTTATGTTAAGGTAATTTCTTATTTCTTTCATGAAAAGCAAACCATATTAAAATGTGCCTCCACAAGTTTGACATACTTCCAACAGAGATCGTAGTCCTATAATCTTCGTGATTAGTATCATCATCTTTCTTGTCCTAGGAGTGGTTAGCTTAATTTTTCCTCTATAACAGTGGTTCTTAAATCTGAGCCACCTGGGGAGCTTATCCAAACACAATTTGAGCCTGCTTGAGTTTCTTATTCAGTTTTTCCAGTTTGGGGTGGCATACAGTTTTGCGTTTCCTTCAAGTTCTTAGATGATAACCAGTAATGCTTTCCTATATTAATTGTCTCTCTTTTGAATGGAAATAAAGAATTGAAAAGGAAAATCACCTATGAGAAACAAAAATACAAGTATCCTATGTTAATGTGTTAAAAGGAGATTATATGGCCGGGTATGGTGGCGCACGCCTGTAATCCCAGTGTCTCAGGAAGCTGAGGCAGGAAGATTGTGAGTTCAAAGCCAGCCTCAGCAACAGGCAAGGTGCTAAGCAACTCAGTGAGACCCTGTCTCTAAATAAAATACAAAATAGAGCTGGGGAAGAGCTGGGGATGTAGCTCAGTGGCCGAGTGCCCTTAAGTACAATTCCCAGTTCCAAAAAAAAGATTATATGGATATCAAACATTGGATAACACCAGGGATGGTTTAAAAATGAAAGATTGTAGGAGTTGGGGATATAGCTCATTTGGTAGAGTGCTTGCCTTGCAAGCACAAGGCCCTGAGTTTAATCCCCAGCACCGCAAAATAAGTAAATAAATAAGGGGGGGAGGGAGGGAGGATTGTGTATTCAGTCATAACCACATTCCCTGGGAGGAAAATACACTTACAGATAAGTTGAGTCAACTTTGAAGTTTATCAGAAGTCAAATCAAAACAGGAAAAGATCATTTTATTATGTAACAAACAGCTAGATAACAGTCTCATACTTTTGGTTAGGAAAAGATTAGCCATTCCCCTTATTTTTCTCTTCTCCTTTGGTGCTGGAGATCGAATTCAGGGGTGCTTTACCACTGAACTACATCCCCAGTCTTTTTTTTTTTTTTTTCCATTGTTGTTTTTATTTATTGTTCATTTTTTATTTTGTTTTTTCTTTGTGTGTGGGGGAGGTTGTTGTTTTGGGGTTGTTTGTTTGTTTGTTTGAGATGGTCTTGCCAAGTTGCTGAGGCTGGCCTCAAACTTTGGATCCTGCCCGAGCCTTCTAAATTGGCTGGGATTGCAGGCATGCAACATCATGCTCGGTCTTATAACTTTTCTCTGCTCCAGAGAGAAAAATTAGGTGTGGGTCGGCAAAATGTATTGAAATCTTGGTTTCTTACAAGATTAAAGTCTGACCTTGAGATTAAGTCTTCCTATATCTTATTAAGTACATCATTACTAGAGCATAGCATACTCTAGCTGTTCTATTTTATCTAAAATATGCATCAATTTGCTGCATGGCTTAAATCACTAGAATACTAGAACTGCCAATTAGTGTAGGTAAACTTAATCAGATTAAGGGAAGAATTATCCAGTTTTTATTAGTATATGAATCTACATCAATAATTCTCAAAAAACTTACCTGAGACCAATGTATCAGCATCATCTGGGAATTTGTTAGAAATGCAAATTATCAAGCCCACCACAGACCTATTGA
Organism: Glaucomys volans; assembly: GCA_020662805.1. NCBI lineage: Eukaryota > Metazoa > Chordata > Mammalia > Rodentia > Sciuridae > Glaucomys > Glaucomys volans. Next base: position 299,240 of record JAJEJO010000604.1, on the reverse strand, counting down.
ATCAGAAACAAAAGGAAGCCTAGCAGTGTTTTTCAGCAGACCCTCCTAAGGAATTACGTTGTAAACTAAAGTTTGAGAACTACTTACCTAGGCCAAAGTGGAACTAGGGATTGAAAAAATAATTGTTTTTCAAGGATATTAGGGAGGTAATGGTGAAGGTAATAAGAAATGGCAGTATTCTAAATTAATTTTGAAGCTAGAAACTACAGGATTGGATTGGGAGTATGAGAAGGGTTAAAGGATTTTGGAGCTAGCAACTAGAAGGATAGAATTGCATTTAGCTTAGAAAGGGAAACAGCAGAACAAGTTTTTGATAGGAAATAAGTGAAGTTTTGAATATGTTGAATTTCAGATGCATCTCTAAATAAAATACAAAATAGGACTGGGGATGTGTCTCAGTGGCCAAGTGCCCCCTCCCAGAAAAAAGAAATTTGGGAGCCTGCGCATATATATGCATGATATGTAAGTTCATGAGGCTGAATGAATCCCTGAGGGAATAGTTTAAACTAAGAATAAAGGCTTAATAACTGGGGCCTGCCTGGGTGTTCCAATGTTAAGATGCCAGAAAGATGAGGGCATCAACAAAAAATATTGGAGGCTAGCCAATAAGATAGGAAAAAATATGAAGACTGACATGATGGAGAGTGAAGAAAATATTTCCAGGAAGCAATAATTGCTGCTCTAACAAGGACAAGAGCAGTTGCAGTACAGTTGTGAGGATAAACTTGTTTAGGTGAGGATGAGATGAAAGAATTGAATTTAGCATGAATAGTTTCTTTCAGGGTTGCTGAAAGGCCTTTGAGGAACTGAGACCCTAAAGTACAAAACAGTGAACCCAAAGTCAGCACCACGTTTTCCCAAAGGCATTTGCCAATTTATAACTAGTAGTCAATAGACTAATAAACTGGGTCAGATATGTTATTATTCATAGGTTAGGGGAATCAAAACATAGGAGTTAGCAGCCTGTCTAATGGGAGGAGCTGCACTAAACATTCCAGGCTTTCAGTTTGGCTCTTGAAGGGGGCTGACACTGGGAAGAAAAACCTAAGCCTGAAATAAGTAAGCTTATTTTTGAAATTAGCTCTCTCCTAAACAAGATTAAAATGATCTGTTCTTACCTCCCTGCCAGAAGTGAAGTATTTTCTTTCTGAAGAAAATAACATCATCCAGAGCTTCAAATTGTTAAAAATTTTTTCACCAATGTCCAATATTCAGTCAAAAAATTATAAGGCATACAAGGAGAAAAATCAAATAACCACAAAAATAGGAGGAAAAAAAAAATAGAGACCCATAGGAAATTCCATTTTTTAAGTTGTTTTTATCAGTATTCAATCAGGAAGCAGTACCAGTGCAAGTATTAAGGAATAAGGAATTTATTGTAGCAATACTTTATACAATTGTGAGAAACTAAACAAGTAGAATCTGAAAAGGCAAGTTGGTGGATTAAAGTTATAAACCTTTTATAGTTATAAGTTATAAATCCTTTTAAAGCACTGATATAGACAACTGAAAAAATTCATCTGAGAAGCAGAAGCCAGGCATATCCAACTGCTGAAGTGGACCTTCAAAAGAATGCTAGATGAGTTGTATAAAATGTATTGCCTCTTCTGGTGGTGAGCCTAGGGTTATTGCTGGTCACCGAGTTCTTTGGTTATGAAAAAAAACAAAAACTGGACATGGAGCACGGAAGAATGAGAACAGATTGGAATCTACCAGCACCATTGCATTTGTTTCCAACAACCAAAACCATCAAAATATTAGGTACTAGTTCACCTGTGCCTTCCAAATCTCATACATGTTACTCTTTTGGTCAATTCTAATCTAGAACTAAACAGAGGAAAGGATACTTTGAAATGTAGTTGCACCTGACCAGTTTGACAGTGTACAACTATATCAGAAGGGACTTTAAAATAGCTGCAATTCACAACACACTAAACACTTAAATGGTTTCCATGGTGATGCCTACCAAAAATTAATGAAGAATAACACAAATTTTACATAAACTTCAGAAAACAAAGGAGGAGGGTGCACTGTCCAATTTATGTTGTGAGATCAGCATAACCCTAATCCCAAAACTAAACAGACATTACAAGAAAATCCCAAATCAGCATCCCTCATGAATGTAAAAATCTTTAGCTCTATTATCAAGTCAATCAATATATAAAAATGATACATCATCAGTCAAGTGTGGTTTGTACCAGCATTGAAAGATTGGTTCAACAGTAAAAAATCAACAAGTTGCTGGGCACAGTGGCACATACTTATAATCCCAGCCACTCTGGAAGCTAAAGCAGGAAGATGGCAAGTTAGAGACCAGCCTCAGCAACTTAGCTAGACCCTATCTCAAAAAGGACTAGGTTTTACCAAAAACTTAATAAAAGCCGTAATTTATCATTTTAACAATAAAGGAAGAAAAACATGGTTATTTCAATAGATAACATTTAAAAATATATGATAACTTCATAATTTAAAACTTTCAGCAAACTAGAAATATAAGAAAACAGTATGATAAAGGTCATCCCAATAAAAGTATATGGAGCCAAAATAATAGTGAAATACAAAATGCTTTCTTTCTAAAAAGAAAAGTAGTGGATGTCCCTTCTAGTCCTCACTTTCCTGTTCCATTTAATGGTATGTTTATAGACCCCTTGCTAGTTTATTAAAAACAAAATGCATACCTACTTGAAAGAAAAAATATGCAGATGACATATTGCTTACATAAAAATTATAAGGAATCAACCAAATAACTGCTGAAAGTAATAATTTAACAAGATCTCAGGATATATGATCAATTTAAAAAGTCAATTGCATTTCTGTATTCTAACAGCAAGAAAAAGGAAAAAAAAATAGATGATTTAGGGATTACATTAGTGCTCAAAGAATGTATTCTGGGATATCAGCTTCATATAAGCAAACAAAGTACCCAGAGTAGCCAAGACAGTTTTGAAGAATAGAGTTTACTCTCAGAACTATCAAGATAATATAAAAAATGTTGAGTTGACATTTTTATGTTAGAAAAATAAACATGATACTAGAACTCCAATATACACCCCAATTTTTGTGGAAACTTGATAAGACACAGTTGGAGCATCATAAATCACTAGAGAAAGAACGATTGGGACAGTTGGTTATTTAAATAAGATCCCTGCCTGAGAAATTCCAGGGAAATTACAGGTAAAATATGAAGACCAAAACTTTAACATTTTAAATAAAATGTAGGAGAATTATCTTTCATATAAGGTATAAAATACAAAGATAAAATCATAAAGAAAAATACTGATATACTTCTATTACATTCAAATTCAAAACTTCAATGAATATATGCAAAATGAAATAAGTTGCAAGAAAGAGGACATTTTAACTGATTTATTCCAGGATCAGTCTTCAAATGTGAACTAAGAATATGCTGAAAGATACTAACAGAAGAGGAAACCCCCCTTTACTAACAAATATTACAAAGGTGTATACAACCTCATTGTTTATGAAATGTAAATGAAGGCCACAATGAGACATTTCAGACTGGCAAAAAAATGTTTAAATGATGGAAAACTAGCAACTGGAATTTTTGTATACTCTCAATGTTTATATTAATTGCGCCAACATCTTTGGAAAGGAATCTGAAATTTCTCTGGTAGAATCAAAAACTACAGCCCACAAAAGCAATCCTTTTTGGGGACAGGGAGCATATTCCATAAAGCAGTGCTTCTCAACATTTTACATTTTGGCATACCTAGAAAATGATAATGACCTTAAACAAGAGGGCATACTTGGGTAAATGAATGAATCTACTCATAACGGATGAGGCTCCAGGCCCAAACCGCCCACATGTACCATATTTAAGAGGCATTAAACATTCACATAACTGAAAGCAGTGGTAAGTGCCTGGGTTCCTAGGTACTTGGGTGGCTGAAGCAGGAGTATCACTTGAGCCTAGGAGATTGGGGCCAGCCTGGACAAGATGAAGGAAACTTACCCTTAAAACAAAAGGATGGGGTGGTAGCTCAGTGGTAAAGCACTTGCCTAGCACATGTGAGGAACTGGGTTCAATCCTCAGCACCACATAAAAAGTAAAAAAAAAAAAAAATAATGGTATGTTCATCTACAACTAAATTTTTTAATTTTGTTTTTAAATTTTTTAGTTCATATAGACACCTCAACTAAAATATTCACTGCAGTATTTTTTGTAGTAATAACAAACAGCATTGTAAATCAGGCCGTGTGCGGTGGCACATGCCTGTAATCTCAGCAGCTTGGGAGGCTGAGGTAGGAGGTTCATGAGTTCAAAACTAGCCTCAGCAGTTTAGCAAGGCCCTATGCAATTAAGTGAGACCCTGTCTCTAAATAAAATATAAAAAAGGGCTGGGATGTGGCTCAGTGGTAGAGCCCTTGCCTGGCATGTGTGAAGCTCTAGATTGGATCCCCAACACCTCAAACAAACAAAAAAAATAGATGCATAAAGCTTCATTTATAGCTGGCTATTTGTTTTTAATTTTTCATCTTTATTTTTCATTCATTATACAACTTTTCATTTATCTGGTTGTAACGATGTAGAGTCACACCATTTCTGTAATCATATATGTATATAGGGTAATGATGTTTGTCTCATTCCATTATCTTTCCTCCCCCCTCCAACCCCTCTCCACCTCTGATTTCCCTCTACACAATGCAATGGTCTTCCATTCTAACCTTGCCCTCCCATCCGCTCCCCATTATGTATCATCATCCACTTATCCTTTGGTTTTTGGGGATTGGCTTATTTCACTTAGCATAATATTCTCCAACTCCATCCATTCACCTGCAAATGCCATAATTTTTTTTATTCTTTATGGCTGAGATCAGAGATCCTGCACCAAATAGAGGAAAAAGTAGGCCCAAATCATCATGTCAGCTTAGGACTAGACTTCCTGAACAATACTCCCAAAGTGCAAGAAATAAAAGCAGGAATCAATGAACGAGATGGATTCAAGCTAAAAAACTGTTTCTCAGCAAAGGAAACAATCAGTAATGTGAAGAGAAAGCCTACAGAGTGGGACAAAATCTTTACCACACACACTTCAGATACAGCCCTAATCTCCAGAACTTAAAAAGAACTCAAAAAATTTTACACCAAAAATGCAAATAACCCAATCAATAAATGGGCTAAGGAACTGAGCAGATACTTCACAGAGGAAGATATACAAACGATCAACAGATACATGAAAAAAATGTTTAACATCTCAAGTAATAAGAGAAATGCAAATCAAAACTACCCTAAGAGTTCATCTCACTCCAATTAGAATAGTTATTATCAAGAATACAAGCAACAGTAGGTGTTGGCAAGGATGTGGGGAAAAAGGTACACTCACACATTGCTGGTGGGATTGCAATTGGAGCAGCCACTCTGGAAAGCAGTACGGAGATTCCTCAGAAAACTTGGAATGGACTCACTATTTGACCCAGCTATCCTACTCCTTGGCCTATACGCAAAGGATGTAAAATCAGCATACTAGAGTGATGCAGCCACATCAGTTTATAGCATCTCAATTCTCAATAGCTAGATTGTGGAACCAATCTACATGCCCTTCAATGGATGAATGGATAAAGAAATTGTGGTATTTATATACAAAGGAATATAGCTGTTTTTTGAGGTGAGTGGTCGATACTCAGATTTTTTATTATCCTTTTGGTATGTCAAGAAGTTCACAATAAATTGATGTTGCACAACTGTGATTTTCAAACTTATTCTTAACTTCAGAGTCCTTTTTTAAAACTAAAGCTGATACAGAGTACCTGTAAATAAAAGAGACAAGTTTTCTGCTATGTGAGAGGAGGATGGTACAGACCCTTGCTCAAGTTGGCAATCTCTTCACTCTCCAATTCCATCCAACATAGCCCATAAAATATTCACAAAATCCTCAGGGTTTCAAGGGAGCATGTTTGAAAATCACGGTTCTAGAAAGGTTTCTATTTTTCACATATTGTTGATAAATTTCAGGTTTAAAATGCAGATTAACCTAGTATGAAGCTATGTAAAAATGTGTGTAATATATGTATTGGGTTAACAATTGTACAGTTGGACAGTGTAATTTCAGTTAACTTTATATTTTCTAATTTTGTGATAGTAAGTATGGGTTTGGTAAGAGAAAAACATTTAAACGGGGAATCTTAGAGCTACGAGCTGGAGTTGTAGATTGCTGTCAGTTATGCAAAGCTTCACCCAGACACTTCTCCCTTAAATAACAAAATAATTATGTCACTAGGGTAAGAACAACAAATCCTGCCTCTCCCAGGGTACAGGTGACATGCATTGCATTAGGGAGAATGTGCCACTCCATTAGAAGTCACTTCTGGGCAAAGGACATGATCATTGAGGAAACTGCCTGTGAGACCCAGAGACACAGGGTCTGGTTAAATCTGAGGCTAGAGAAAGACCAGAGCAAGCTCTTCTGCTGTCTTTCTCCCATCCCTCTACCTAGCAAGCACCAAACAACAAGCAAAGGAAGTTTCCAGCTTAAATCTTGACTATACTTTCTCAACCCTCTACCAGCCTAGCAGAAGAAAAGATGTCATTTCCCATAATAGTACTTGTTACTACTTATCTCATTCTCTACTGTTCTCTGCACTATGTTTATTATGCAATTAAAGGGTGTAAGATATAAAAAAAGAAAAAAGATTTTCAATCCATTTTCAGGAAACAAAGCAACCAATAGAATCTGATTTACAGATGATACAGATGTTGAAACCATCAGATAGGAAATTTAAAACAACTATGCTTTCTGTGTCAACCTATAAAGAAGGTGGGGAACATGCATGAATAGATGAGGAAAATCAGCAGAGATAGAAGTTACGAGAAAGTTCAATGGAAATGGTACAATAAAAAATGTAGCAGATCTGTAGATTTAACAAAACTGAGGAAAGAAAAACTGAAGCTGAACAAAGGTCAACAGAAATGGTCCAAACTGAAGCTCAAACAGAAGATAAAGGGGAAAAAATGAAGAAAACAAAACAAATAGCATTCAAGAATTGTGTCATATTGTCTGGTCTACCACATGTAATTTGAATCCCAAGAGAAGAATGATAAAATGGAACAGATGGAAATATTTGAAGAGAAAATTGTTAAAAAATTTTCCAAAAATGAGAAAACACATCAAACTACAGTTGGTAAAAGCTCAAAGAATGCCAAAGAAGGATTTAAAAACAAGAAAGCTAGGGCTGGGGTTGTGACTCAGTGGTAGAGTGCTTGCCTAGCATGTGTGAGGCACTGGGTTCAATCCTCAGCACCACATAAAAAATATAAAAAGAAAAAAAAAAAAAACAAGAAAACTAGAAGCTCTATATTCAAATGCTAAAAGCCAGAGAAAGAGATAATTCTATAGACAATCAGAGGGGAGAAAAAATTACATACAGAACAATAATAGAAGACTCTTCTTCAGAAACTATGCAAGCCAAAAAAGAAAAAGAAAACTGAAGTGATATCTTTAAAACAAAAAGCAGGCCTAGAGATATAACTCCGAAGTAGAGCACTCCTGGGTTAAATCCCTATTACCACTATATTTCCATTAAACAAATAAATGACAAGCACTGGGGAATTAGCTCAGTGGTAACAATGGTAATTTCTTAGTATGTACAAAGCCCTGGATTTGATTATGAGGAACTGGAAAAAATAAATCAAGCCGGGCATGATAGCACATATCTGTAATCGCAGTAGCTTGGGAGGCTGAGACAGGAGGATCACAGGTTCAAGGCCAGCCTCAGCAATTTAGTGAGACCCTGTCCCACAATGAATAGTAAGAAGGGCCAGGGATGTGACTCAGTGGTAAAGCACCCCTGGGTTGAATCCCCAGTACCAAAAAAAATAAATCAATATGCATGCTTACCATCTACTATAAATTATTATATTATTTCATGTGAAATGGAAGAAATTTACATTTGTTTATCCTATTTACCACCATCCACCTCTTGTGCTAGTGCTATCATACATTTTATATATTTACGAATGCCAAAAATATTACTTTTGCAATAATAGTTATACTTTAACAAAATTAAGAGGGAAAAAAGTTGGTGTAGTAGACCCAAAATGTCTACCCTAATAGTAACCCCCAAATATGTTCATGTCCTAATCTACAGAATTTGGGAATATATTATGTGGTCAGGGTAATTAAGGTAGATGAAATTGTTTTGCTAATCTACTGACTTTAAAATAAGAGGGCTGGATTATGCAGGCAGATCTAGAGTAATCATAAGAATCTTTAAAATGATTAGAGGTAGTTTGAGAAGGACCTGATTCAACATTGCTCATTCTGAAGAATTGGGGCCATGAGCTAAGGAATGCAAGTATGTCAGAAGCTCTGAATGAATTATGGTCCTTGAACTATCCAGAGACAGAGGCAATACCTCTCCTAGGAACTTTTTGGTATAAAGGCACTAATTGCATTTTGCCCAGGTCCTATGGTGACACCCTGTTCAAAGGGAAATTCTGTGGGGCCACAAATTTTTATCAGTTCCCAGCTGCCCAGGGTAGAGAATTACAGGCACAAATTGATGATTCTAATTGGGTTGTTGATATCCTCAACTTCCATTCCTTTTATCTGGAAAAAACTTTCTCACAATAAATCCTTTTGATGTTAAACCTATATAACAAATGTGCTGAGTTTGTTCAATGTCACTGCTTCCCTATCAGGGTTGTCGGTGAACCACCAGATCCAGCTTTTTCTCTATTTGTGTGTCTGTTTGTCTTTTCTTCATCTCCTCACCACCCAGTTTGGTTACCTGAATTAATGGTCATGCAGTTCAAGGCATGGGAGACCTCTAGAAAGTTGGAAAAAGCAAGGAAGTGGATCCTGCCCTCTGCTTTCAGAAGTAACACAGCTCACTATCACTATCAGTAACATAGCTCAATGAGACTCATTTCACACTTCTGATCTCCAGTGTTAAAAGATGCTTCTGTCTTATTTTAAGCCACTAAATTTGTCATAGAAACAATTGAAGAGTGATATCGATGGTCTTTTTATATTTACCATTTGCGGTGCTCTTTATTGCTTCCTGTAGATCAAATTATCGTATTATGCCATTTACCTTCAACATAGATTTGTGTAACCTGAGTGGAAGCCTCCTTATGTAGCATTATTTCAAGTTTTGTTTTTCCTCATGTCTTTATTTAACTTTCTTTATTGGAGGACATTTTCTCTGGATAGAAGTTTTGACTGACTTTTTCCTTTATTTTTGTTGGGTTTTTTTTTCTTTCTTTTTATTTTCTTTTTTTTTTGTTGTTGTTGTTGTTGTTGTTGTTTCCTTCCAGCTCTTTAAATTTGTCATCCATTGTCTTCTGGTCTCCATTTTTTTCTGATGAGAATTTTTCCATCGTTTACTCAATCACCTCCTATATGTAAATGCATCTTTCGTCCTTTTGTTGTTTTAGACTTACTTGTTATTTTTGGTGTTTTCAACAGTTGGTAGTACCTAGGTGCTATTTGTTTTTCTAATTTGCAGTGAGAAGTTTACTGATATTTTATGGATTGTAAATTGATATTTTCAACAAATTTGAGGGAATTAAAGCCATTTTTAAAAAGTGTTTCTTCTACATTACATTATTTTTCTCCTCTCTTAGATTCCAATTACATGCATGTTAGGCAGTTTGATATTCTCCAATATCTTATTAAAGTTCTGTTCATTTTTCTTCATCCTTTTCCTCTCTGTTTTTTTATCTTGGATATTTTCTATTGATATTCATATTCACTGACCCTTCTGCCATCTCCATTCTGGCATTAGGCCCATCCAGAGAAGTGTTCATTTCAGATATTGTACTCTCCAGTTCTAGAATTTATTTTAGTTCCCTTTTTTTAGATAATTTTCATTTTTCTCCCTAGAGTTTTCCATATGTCACTGACTACATTTTAAATCTGAAAATACAACTGCTTTGAAGTCCTTATTGGCTAATTACAATATATAGGTCACCTCAGAGTTTGTTTTTGCTAGCTGTTTTTCTCTTGATGTTAAGTCACATTTTCCTGTTTCATCATGTTTCATGTTTTTATACTAGACATTGTGTACAATATGTTAATCCATCTTCCTCTGAAGAGTACTGATTTTTATTCTTTTTTAAGAAACTTTTTTAGTTGTAGATGGGCACAATACCTTTATTTTATTTATTTATTTTATGTGGTGCTGAGAATTGAACCCAGTGGTGCCCCACACATGCTGGGCAAGCGCTCTACAACCAACCAAGCTGCAGATTTTTAGTCCTATAGGTGACTAAGTTTACTGACTGATGACTTTGTAAAGTTGATTTTTGTATGTTTAGGATGAGTGTATTTCAATTTTACCCTTAGTTTTAGAGCAAATACTAGAAAAGAGTCTTTACTCCAAAGGTGTAACACTTCTTCAGTTTCAGTTGAAAACTTGAGGTGTTTACCAACCTCCTGTGACTTGGCAGACTTCAATCTCTAAACCATTTCCCCTGTGGTGGGCAACAACTGAATCTCTGCGCAGCATTTCCACTGGGCTTCTTTGAGACCACACATGTACAATTCAGAGATCATCTAAGGATTTGAAGGAAGTTGATACACAGGTGTAAAACTCACATCACTATGGTTCTCATTTTCACAACTCCCTCCCACACCTTCCTGCTGTTCTGGCAATTCCAAAGTCTGTTCTCTCATTTCTCAAGCCAGTATGACTTCAGCTTCAGTTCTAGCTACCTCTACTACACTGATTAGGATATACTGTCTGGGATAAATCTGTTTAAATAACAGATTTCACCAAGGGTGTTTCCCTTATTTTTAGGGTTGAATCCCTTTTAGTTTGTGCCTTCTTTTGGTCACTATTCACTAATTTTTTCATATTTTATCTAGAGTCCTTAAGTATTATCTGTGGGAGGCTTAGTTCAATATATGCTTCTTTGCCATTACTGGAAATGAAACCTCTGTATTACTTTTAATTTAAAAACTGTCTTTAAAAATGACTAGAACAGAGAGTAAAATAGTGGTTACCAGAGGGAGGTTGGAGATAGCAGAGGAAAGAAAAGGATGGAGAAATGTTGGTCATTGGTTACTGTTATAATTAAATAGAAGAAAAAAGTTCCAGTGTGCTATTGCACAGTAGAATGACTATCAGTAACAATAATGTGTACTATATATTAAAAGAAAAAAATTAAAGAAGGGATTTGGGGATGTTTTCACCACTCACAAAAAAGTAAATGTTTGAGGAAATAAGTATATTCACCCTGATTTGAATGTTAAACAATTGTGTATCAAAACATCACATGAAGCCAGGCACCATGGCGCATGCCTATAATCCCAGCAGCTCGGGAGGCTGAGGCAGGAGGATCGTGAGTTCAAAGCCAGCCTCAGCAACTTAGCGAGGCCCTAAGCAACTCAGTGAGACCCTGTCTCTAAATAAAATACAAAATAGGGCTGGGGATGTGGTCGAGTGTCCCTGAGTTCAATCCCTGGTTCCAAAAAAAAAAAAGAAAAATCACGATATGCCATTAAAATGTGTGATTTTTATATGTTAATTAAAAAGAAGAAAAAGAACAAATGGGAGGCACTTTATTTTCTAAATGTTTTATATTGTGTTATTTTTTTAAACATTTTTTGATGGATGGAATTTGTGTAGACTAAATTCATTCCAGATAAGATGAAAGTACTAAGTAAAAGTTGTGTTTGTGTAAAGAAACATGAGCCATCTTTGGGTCAGCTGTTAGGTGAGAGGGCAGAGTAGTTTTGAAAGGGTGGAGAATACTAGAGAATTATATTGAAAGAAGGAAATTCCACCATGTACAAAGGCAATTAGCCTCAACTCATTGCTAATTCCTAGGTTATAAACAATATGGATTATCTTGTGTAGTAAAATAATCTTCCTCAGATAACATTGCATACTTTATTTTAAAGTTCCAACTTAAAAATTTAAATGAATATAATAACTGAATGCAGTGGCACATACCAGTAGCCCCAGTTACTCAGGCTGAGGTCAAGGATCTTAAAGGCCAGCTCAGCAACCTAACGAGACCCTGTCTTAAAATAAAAAACAAAAAGGGCTGGAGATGTAGCTCAGTGTCAAAGTACCCCTGAGTTCAGTACCCAGTACCTATATATATATAGACAGATGTATTATAAAAACTAAAATATATGCATCTAGATGCAAATCAGAAAATCAGAAAATCATAATAGGAAAACACGTAATTCATGGGAGGACAATTTTTAAGGCTGTATGAATTTTTTTTCCTCTGGAACACACAAAATGGTTAACTTTCACATTCTAATATTTTCTAGATGGTGGCCTCTGGCATAGGTAAGATGAGATTATGAGAAGCTTCCTTTCTGCCTGCAGTAAGATACTCTCCCACTCCCTTTTCTCTACCTGCACAGGAAAGTACAATAGAATTCAAGTAAGTAAGAAGAACATTACTAACAGAAAACCTTTACTCTGCTCTTATTAAAGTAAATAATTATAATACTTCATTCATTTAACAGATATTTACTGAATATCTGTTATGTGCAATGAACTGGTTCTATTTTACTGTTATTACAATTGGTTTATTACACAATTCATAACTGGTTTAAGGTAAACCAGATATAAGGCAACAGAATTTGAGAACATCTGATCTGCTTTAAGTCATTTCATTTGTAAAATAAATTTTAAAATTTAATAATTTTAAAATATCAGGCTTTGATCAATAATTGATTCCTTAAAGTCTTAACTCCAGAGTATACCTTCTCAATAGTGAGGATAAACAGACTAGAAAGTAGAAGTGCAAAGCAAAGCTCAAAAATATAACATGCTTCTCTTGCCTTTGCTCACCATGTTTAATCACTGTCCAAGTCCTTTTTTCTCTCCTTTCAAAATGTATTTCATGTGTCCCCCTTTCTCTTATTGAGTACTACCTGTCTTGCATATCTTTCTCACTTCATGTGATTTCTTCTTGTTATGCAGTCTCCATGAGCACAAGGACTTTTACTCACTATTGTATTGGCACACTGTGATACTTTATACCTGATAGGTACTCAATAAACATTTGTTGTTGAATCATTTATTTCCTTACACTTTACTTTCACTGCCTTCTAATCACCCTTAAGACAAAGTCCAAATTCTTTAGGTTTGTTTTCAAGGTCCTTCTTTTGTAACCTGACTACAAAATTTCATCACTCCTTTCTCTCTCTCCTTAACATTCTATGCAGTCTTATCCCTTGGTTTTTTGTCTACAAGGTCCAGCTACTTTTTTCTATGTTCTGCTTGAATGCTGTCTGCTCCCTGTTCCTTACAGGCCCTTTTGGCCCACATTCTTCCTCTCTCTTTTTTTTTTTTTTCCCCTCTTGTATGGGACTGACAGTCCGTTGGTTTCACTCATTACTATAACCACTGGTCTTTTCCCTGTAAGTACTTACTTTTTTTTTTTTTTTTTTTTTGATTGCCTCAAATGTTGACATCTCATTTCACCACCTGGATTGTAAGCACCTAGAAGACTGAACACTTGAGGCTCCAGCCATATAAAACTTCTTGGATTTTTTTCATATTCCCTTTTGCACATTATATTTCCTTGTTACACTTCATCTTTCCCTTTTTACCTGACTGAGTCACATCTCAGGAATCAGCATGAACATCCCCATCCTCTAATACATTTTCATCTACTGGAAAGTTTACCTAGTCTTTCTCTTAAATAATATGCTTGTCATGCTTCACTGTAACTCCCTGTTTGACTACAAGCTCTGAGAACATAAATCTGGAGGCCCAAGCCCAGGGCCCAGCCCTGCCCCCTCAACTCAGTGACAGTGCCCCATTTGGAATCAGCCCCTCCTCCCCATCTACCAATGTGTTGGGGTGCCTCTACCACCACCCTGGGTTTTTCCTGATGCGGACATCACCATCTTCATTGTGGGCAGCTCCCATCCTGGGATACCTGCTAGAAACTAGAAATTCATTATCAAGTACCTTTTATGCATTAGGCTACTGAAGACTAGGAGGTTTGAATAGTATATTACAGTTTTGTGGTAGTTTAATATATATTTTTTTCTCACTATTTTCCTCTTATTTGTTTCCTTGGAGTTTCTTTCTCCCTTTTCTCGTGCTACCAACTTTACTCCACTTTCACTATTCCTATGATCTAGTACCTCTATATACTCCTTATCTCATTAACATTTCATCCTATACCCCTCCCCATCCCTTTTGTCCACCATTAGAAACTGTAGACCTTTTTGCAAGCATATTGTTTATGCCATAGATAATAATCAAACTCATCATCTCTATTACAATACTGTTAACGTCTTAATTCGGGCTATTTGGTTTAAAGCTACATATTGTTTGTACTAGGTGCTGCTAATATTGATCTCACCCTTAAAGGAGAGGTATCAGAAACCTGCAGGGACACTACAAGCCTATAGGGGGAAACTGTAATACTTCAGATCTACACTGCTAGAGGGGAAAATACACAAACAACATGAAAAAACAAGGGAAGAAAGCACTCCAAACAAACCAAGATGCTATAGTAATAGAATCCATTGGCAGCACAGTAGAAGAAATGTCAGAAAAAGAGTTTAGAATGTATATAATTAAAATGATCCCTGAAGTAAAGGATGATATATAGAGCAAGTGCAGGCAAGGAATGATCACTCCAATAAGGAGTTAAAAGAGAAAATGCAGGAAGCAAAAGATCATTTCAATAAAGAGATAGATTCTGAATAAAAAAAAAATCTTTGAAATGAAGGAAACAATAAACCAAATTAAAAACTCAATAGAAGGCATCACCAACAGAATAGATCACTTGGAAGACAGAACCTTGGACAATGAAGACAAAATATTTAATCTTAACCATAAAGTTGAGAAGACGGTAAGAAATCATGAATAGAACCTACAGGAATTATGGGATAACATGAAAAGACCAAATTTAAGTATTATTGGGATTGAGGAACATATAGAAATACAAACCAAAGGAATGAACAATATATTTAATGAAATAATATCAGAAAATTTCCCAAACCTGCAGAACAAAATGGAAAATAAAATACAAAAGGCTTATAGGATACCAAATGTACAGAATTACAACAGATCCACACCAAGGCACATTATAATAAAAATGCCCAGCATACAAACTAAAGAGAATTTTAAAGGCTGAGAGAGAAAAGTATCAGATTACATATAGGGGGAAACCAATACATTTTTCAGCAGATGTCTCAGCCAAGACCCTAAAAGCTAGGAGAACCTGGAACAACATATTTTAAGCTCTGAAAGAACATGGATGCCAACCAAGAATCTTTTTTTTTTTTTTTTTTTTTTTTTTTTTTTTCTTTTTTATTGAACACAAATGGAGTACAGCTATTGTTTCACTGGTTGTACACAAAGTAGAGTCACACCATCTGTGCGTTCATGCATGTACACAGGGCAATGGTATCTGTCAACCAAGAATCTTATACCCAGCAAATCTAACCTTCAGATTTGTTGACGAAATAAAATCCTTCCATGATAAACAAAAGTTAAAAGAATTTTATAGATAGAAAGCCTGCACTACAGAACATTCTCAGCAAAATATTCCAAGAGGAGAAAATGAAAAACGACAATGAAAGTCAGCAAAAGGAAGAACTACACTAAAGGAAAAGCCAGTCAAAGGAGAAACCAAGTCAAGTTAAAAACCAAAATCAGACAAAATGACCAGGAATACAAATCATATCTCAATAATAACCCTGAATATTAATGGCCTAAACTCATTAACAAAAGACAGACTGGCAGATTAGAATTTAAAAAAGACCCAACAATATGCTGCCTTTAAGAGACTCATAGTAAAAGATATCCACAGATTGAAGGTGAAAGGAATGGAAAAAACATACCATGCATACAGACTCAGTAAAAAAAGCAGGGGTTTCCATCATCATCTCAGATAAAGTGAACTTCAAGCCAAAGTTAGAAGGGACGAGGAAGGACATTTCATACTGCTTAAGGAATCATAAATCAACAAGACATATCAAATTTTTATGCCCCAAACAACGGAGCATCTATGTACATCAAACAAATCCTTCTCAATCTCAGGAACCTAATAGACCACAACACAGTAACACTGGGTGACTTTAACACACCTCTCTCACCACTGGATAGATCTTCCAAGAAAAAAAAAAAAAAACTGAACAAAGAAACCAAAGAACTCAATAATACAATCAATAATTTAGACTTAACAGACATATACAGAATTTTTTTTTTTTTTTTTTTTTTTTTTTTGCGGTGCTGGGGGTTGAACCCAGGGCCTTGTGCTTGCGAAGCAAACACTCTACCAACTAAGCTATATCCCCAGCCCTATATAGACTATTCTATCCATCAACGAGCGAATACACTTTCTTCTCCCCAGCACACGGATCCTTCTCTAAAATAGACCGTATGTTGTGCCACAAAGCAACTCTTAGCAAATACCAAAAAAATAGAGATACTACCTTGTATCAGACTGTAATGGAATGAAATTAGAAATCAATGATAAAATAAAAATTAGAAACTATGCCGACATCTGGAAACTAAATAACATGCTATTGAATGATACATTGATAGCAGAAGACATCAGGGAGGAGATAAAAAAAAATTCTTAGAGATAAAAACAATGCTACAACATACCAAAATCTCTGGTATACTATGAAAGCACTACTAAGAGGAAAATTCATTGCATGGAGGGCATTCAACAAAAGAATAAGAAGTCAACAAATGGATGACCTAAAATTACATCTCTAAGCCCTAGAAAAAGAACAGATCAACACCAAAAGAGGTGGAAGACAGAAAATAATTAAAATCAGAGCTGAAATCAATGAAACTGAAACAAAAGAAACAATTGAAAAATTGACAAGAGAAAAAGTTGGTTCTTTGGAAAAGTAAACAAAATTGACAAACCCTTAGCCACACTAACAAAGAGAAGGAGAGAGAAAAGGCAAATTATTAAGATTCGTGATGAAAAAGGAAACATCATGACAGACACTATTGAAATACAAAAGATAATTTGAAACTATTTTGAAAATCTGTACTCCAACAAAACAGAAAATCTCAAAGACATCAGCAAATTTCTAGAAACATATGTTCCACCCAAATTGAATCAGGAGGATATACACAATTTAAAATAGATCAATTTCAAGAAATGAAATAGATGAAGCCACCAAAAACACAGGACAAGAGGGACTCTCAGTCCAGTTCTACAAGACCTTCAAAGAAGAATTGATACCAATACTCCTCAAAGTATTCCATGAAATAGAAAAGGAGGGAACCCTTCAAAACTCATTCTATGAAGCCAGTATTACCCAGACACCAAAACCAGACAAAGACACATCAAGGAAAGGAAACTTCAGACCAATATCCCTGATGAATGTAAATGCAAAACTTCTTAACAAAATTCTGGCAAATTGCATACAAAACATATTAAAAAGATAGTGCACAATGATCAAGTGGGGTTCCTCCCAAGGACACAAGTCTGGTTCAACATCTGGAAATCAATAAATGTAATTCATCACACCAATAGACTTAAGAATCAAAAAATCATTTCAATAGATGTAGAAAAAAGCTTTTGATAAAATACAGCACCCCTTCATGCTCAATACACTAGAAAAAATAGGGAGGGTAGGAACATACGTCAATATTGTAAAGGCTATCTATGTTAAGCCAAGGCCAACTTCATTCTAAATGAAGAAAAACTGAAAGCATTCCCTCTAAAAACTGGAACAAGACAGGGATGCCCACTTTCACCACTTCTATTTAACATCCTCCTTGAAACTAGCCAGAGCAATCAGACCAATGAAAGAAATTAAAGGGATACAAATAGGAAAAGAACTCAAAACTATCACTATTTACTGATGACATGATTCTATATTTAGAAGATCCCAAAAATCCCATCAGAAAACTTCTAGAACTAATAAATGAATTCAGCAAAGTAGCAGGATATAAAATCCACACCCATAAATCAAACACATTACTATACATCAGTGATGAATCTACTGAAAGAGATATTAGGGAAACTACCCCATTGATAGCCTCAAAAAT
The DNA here is from genome assembly GCA_020662805.1 of Glaucomys volans. Classification (NCBI taxonomy): domain Eukaryota; kingdom Metazoa; phylum Chordata; class Mammalia; order Rodentia; family Sciuridae; genus Glaucomys; species Glaucomys volans. Next base: position 281,270 of record JAJEJO010000604.1, on the reverse strand, counting down.
AAAATAAAATACTTGGGAATCAATCTAACAAAAAAGGTGAAAGAACTGTACAATGAAAACTACAGAACACTAAAGAAACAAAGAAAACCTTAGAAGATGGAAAGATCTCCCATGTTCTTGGATAGGTAGAATTAATATTACCAAAATGCCATACTACCAAAAGCGCCATACAGAGGCAATGCAATTCCAGTTAAAAACCCCAATGACATACCTCACAGAAATAGAGAAAGCAATCATGAAATTCACTTGGAAGAATAAGAGACCCAGAATAGCCAATGCAATCGTTAGTAGGAAGAGTGAAGCAGGAGGTATCACAATACCAGACTTTTCAATGATACTACAGAGCAACGGTAACAAAAATAGCATGGTATTAGCACCAAAATAGACAGGTGACCAATGGTACAGAATAGAGGACACAGAGACAAACCCACATAAATATAAATATCTCATACTAGACAAACGTGCCAAAAACATACAATGGAGAAAAGATAGCTCTTCAACAAATGGTGCTGGGAAAATTGGATATCCATGTGCAGCAAAATGAAATTAAACCCCTATCTCTCACCCTGCACAAAACACAACTCAAAATGGATCAAGGACCTAGGAGTTAGACCAGAGACCTTGCACCAGCTGGAAGAAAAAGTAGGCCAAATCTTCATGTCAGATTAGGATCAGATTTCCTTAGCATGACTCCCAAAGCACAAGAAATAAAAGCAAGAATCAATAAATGGGATAGATTTAAACTAATAAGCTTTTCTCAGCAAAGGAAACAATCATTAATGTGAAGAGAGAACCTACAGAGTGAGACAAAATCTTTACCACACATACTTCAGATAGAGCACTAATCTCCAGAATGTAAAAGAACTCAAAAAACTTTACATCCAATTCACAATAGCTAGATTGTGGAACCAGCCTAGATGCCCTTCAGTTGAAGAAGGGATAAAGAAACTGTGGTATGTATATACAATAGAATATAGCTCAGCCATAAAGAAGAATAAAACTATGGCATTTGCTGGTAAATGGGTGGAGTTGGAGAATATCATGCTAAGTGAAATAAGCCAAGCCCAAAAAACCAAAGGCCGAATGTTTTCTCTGATCAGTGGATGCTGATACAAAATGGGGTGGGGGGGGGTTATGGGGGAGATAAGAAAAGAATGGAGGAAGTATGGATGGTGTAGAGGAAAATAGGATAGGAGGGGGTAGGGGAAGGAAAAATAGTAGAGTGAGACAGTATTACCCTATGTATATGTAAGATTATATGAATCGTGAATCTACATTGTGAAAGAAAAGATATACTCCCTGCTGTTTAATTATATCAAAATGGGTTCTACTGTCATGTATAATTAAAAAGAACCAATAAAAAAAACTTTACATCAAAATACAAATAATCCAATCAATAAATGGACTGAGGAACTGAGCAGACACTTCAAAGAGGAAGATATACAAGCAGTCAGCAGATATATAAAAAAATGTTCAACATCTCAAGTAATAATAAGAGAAATGCAAATCAAAACTACCCTAAGATTCCATCTCCCTTCAGTTAGAATGTCTATTATCAAGAATACAAGCAACAATAGGTGTTGCTGAGGATGTGAGGAAAAGGAAAGCAGTATGGAGATCCCTCAGAAATGTTGGAATGGTCCCACCATTTGACCCAGCCATTCCACTCCTTGGTCTATACCCAAAGGACTTAAAATCAGCATACTAAAGTGGCATGGGCACATCAATGTTTATATCAGCTCAATTCACAATAGCAAGATTGTGGAACCAACTTAGATGCCCTTCAATAGATGAATGGATAAAGAAACTCTGATATATAGACAAGATGAAATATAACTCAGCCATAAAAAGAAATAAAATTATGGCATTTGCAAGTAAATGGATGGAGCCAGAGAATATCATGCTAAGTGAAATAAGCCAATCCCAAGGAACCAAAGACCAAATGTTTTCTCTGATAAGTGGATCCTAATACATAATGGAGGAGAGAAGGGCATAAGTGAAGAATGGAGGAATGTTGAATTTCGTGGAGGGAAATGAGGGGTGGGGGGTGGGGTAAGGAAAGATGGTGGAATGAGATAAACATCATTACCCTATGTACATGTATGATTACAGAAATGGTGTGACTCTACATTGTGTACATCCAGAGAAATGAAAAGTTGTACCCCATTTGTGTACAATGACTTAAAATATATTCTGCTATCATGTATAACTAAATAGAACAAACAATAAAAAATTTAAAAATACAAAACTATCTTGTTCATTGCTATATCCCCAGAACTTAGGCCAACACCTGGGTTGAGAAATAATAAATATTTATTGACTTAAAGAATGCCTATTAATTTCATTTGCTGCTCCCTCGTATATAATAATACCTTGACTATAGGCGAGGTGTTTAATATCTCTATATAATGAAGGAAAAGAGGAAAAATGATTTTTAAAGTCTATTTGTAAGCTCAGAGACGAGTACAGGTATGCCTGGTGAGACAGTATTCTGCAGAATTGGACATTGTATGCAAAGCCTTCCACCAACTGATCCTTTGCTATTTCCTTTCCTTCCTTGAATACTTCATTTAGACCATGGGTCACTGGTGATAACAGTGGTAAGCAAATTGAAGACTCTACTATTGTGGCTTAATTTATGCCTAACGGAAGAGATCAAATATTAACAAGTAAATAGAGGATGTAATATTGACAGTTGGTAAGTGCTATAAAAAAAGAGTACAAAGATTTGGACAGATAGTAAGTAGGCATGGGGATGTTTTTGTTTCTGAGGTGCTCTCCATATTTTTTAAGGTCACGCACCCATTCGTGAGGGCTCTATCTTAATACCATCACATTGGGTGTTAGGATTTCAACAAAAAAATTTTGGAGGGAATATATGAAGTCTACAGTGGAGTGTGACTACTTCAGATAGTGTGGACAGGAAATAGACATTTCAAAGAAGAAAACCTTGACCAGAGATCTAAGAGAAGTGAGAGATGGAGAGGAGACAACAGGCTAGAACAGAACTAAACAGGGTGAATAGTGGTAAGAAATAAGGGAAGAGAGGAAAGAGGGAAGAAATGTAGGGCCTTGGGATCCAGGGGAAGGTTTTTTTTTGGAATTATCAGGATGTTATTTGGAGTGAGAGGGAAAGATTTTGAGCTGAATAGTGACATAATGCATTCTGCATCTGTTATGTGCCAGGCACTATGCCAGGCCTCCTTTTTCAACCATCCTTGGTTTTTGCCTTAGCATATCTGCACTTATAGAATAATCCTCTGACTTTCCATTCCTTCACCTATGATCCACCTTGTTTCCTCTGCAGCTCTCAGGACTCAGCCTAAAGAGCACCAGTTTTGTGAAGACTGGGTTTCTTTGGGTTCCCATGGCACTACTTTGTGCTTCTGCTACAGTGATTAAAATTGGTTTTAAGTACATCATCTTCCCACTAGGACCACAGGTCAGTAGCATATCTTATTTCTGTCTAAGGCCCTGACATGAGTCATGTCTTCCTTTAATACTTGTACAGATTGAATCCATTTTAGGGGCCATTTTAAGCACAAAGGAACAATATGTATAATATGATAAGCAAAACTAGTTCAGTGACATAGAAAAAAAGATACTGATCAAATCTAAAACAATTACAGTACTAGCTAGATTTAATGAAGCATGTCATCATTCATAAAATTTAATACAAAGTTTCAGTGAACACCATTGAATAACAGAGATCAGTTGATCTTGTAACTTTTTAGCCTGCCTCCAGATCAGGTCAGGAAGGTTAGGGGCTAATGAGCCCACAAGTGAAACAATGACTGCAACTAAATTCTGGTGCCAGTAGGCTAGGATGTTGGAGGCAGAAATGAGGAAACAGAGCAAGAATGGAGGAAAATGGGTGCTAATAAGTTAAAATCACAAATGTGGAGGGAAAAAAAAGACCTCTCCATTTTCACACTCTCAGGGACTTCTTGCACATGTCAGTTTATTTTCATACATGTCTTCTGTTCTTTATATCTGGTTTTGGAGTATTAGAGCAACATTTAGAAACTCCTGAGCTCATGCCATACTTCTTCCCCTGAGCAAGGAAGAGAGGACTATAAAAGAAAGAAAGAAATGGTGTTGAAAGTGAGTTTAGATAGCTACCCCAAAAGAAATGCACTTCTGAAGTATTTTTCCTGCAGTCTTGGCTAGAATATACTCATCAGGGATATAGGCAAATCCAAACTCCCCTACATTGTAGAAATGCTGAAAATTGAGTGAATGATTGAATAATTAACTTGAATAGTATTTAATTGAATAATTAAGTTGAATAGTGTTAGATGTATATCAAGAGGGACAGTAATATAAACTCACAAAACTAAAAAAAAAAATGTTGAGGGCTGGGGTTGTAGCTTGGTGGTGGAGCACTTGCCAGCATGTGTGAGGCACTGGGTTCTATCCTCAGTACCACATAAAAATAAACAAATAAAATAAACGTATTGTGTCCATCTACAACTGAAAAAACACATATTAAAAAAATATTGATGGGCTTGATTTTTGTAAAGGCTCTACTTGGAAAAAAACAAGGAAAAAAATCCATTTATTGGCAGAATAAGGGAAATATGCAAGATTTCAAATGGCAAAGCTACACACTTAATAGGCATAATTATTATTTCTTACATATGACCAGTAATCAACATTTTAAATGATTTTTAAATTACATTATATTTTTACTTTAAATATTGCCAGATTTTTTTAAAGGCTGATTTTTCCCTTTACCAATATGCCTGTCTCTTTTTTCATTCGCAGTTAGTTTGTCAGTAACCATTAAATGAATATCTGTATGCACACTTTACTAATGTGAGAGTGTTTTTTAGATAATTGTTGAGGGTCCATAATGTACATACCATATACATCTCAGTATTTTGCCAGTTATAGCATGTTTATGTTTTTGGAGTTTGTATAGTAATAACACTAGAAGGGGTACTGAATCCTGAGGAAAATTCTTTAGAATTATCATCTGTAATCATTTATACATCTTTGCAAATGTCAATAGCAGCAAGAATATCTTCTCAATCTTGGTTCAAAAATATCTTTAGAAACTACCCACATTTCACATTTAATTGATACTGATCCCAAAAATAGAGGTGTTACTTTTATAGTTTACATACTTCTTATTCCCTTATTCTTTAAAAAGTCTCAAACTAAGAAATTTGCAACTTCAAGTTAAAATGGAACAAGTGAGTTTCATTACCTTGTAATTATTAGAAGATTTAAAAATACGTACCTGGAGGCACAAAATTTTGTTATAATTATATATAATAATAGATTCTTTGGGCATTAAAACTTTCATGTGAAACTTGTTAAAAACAACTTGTGACATTTTGCCAGTGAAGGTCTACGAAACCAAAAGACTGAAAAAATTCTGGAGGTTTTTCTATTTGTTTTACTAAGGATTGTCTGATATGTTGAGTCACCAAGAAAAAAACAAAAAAAGCATTTCTTGACCAACTACTGTGTGGCACCTATGCAGAGTATATGATTCAATATTCTCTCTCTCTCTCTCTCTCTCTCTCTCTCTCTCTCTCTCTCTCTCTCTTGCTCTCTCTCTCTCTCTCTCTCTCTCTTGCACTCTGATACTAGGGATTGAACCCAGCAGTACTTTAGCACTGAGTCACATATCCAGCCCTTTTTTATTTTTTATTTTGAGATAGGTCTCACTAAGTTGCTGAGGGCCTTGCAAAGTTGTCCTCGAAAAGTTGCCGAGGCTGACCTCAAATTGTAATCCTCCTGCCCCAGCCTCTTGAGTCACTGGGATTACATGCATGATTATGCTGTACCCAGATTTATGATTTAATTTTCACAACCATATGAGACAGTATGATTATTGATTTACAGAGGAAGAAACTGAATTCATGATCTTAGGACATAAACAACAAAGCCAGGATCTGAACAACACCTGACTCAATGCCCATTCTACTTTATGTTACTTCAAGAAATCTACATTAAAGTCCCCATATACTTTTCATTCAAGATCTCCCTCCCATATCTTCAAGTTGAACTGTTAACCTAAAGAATTGTGAGGGCATTTCAATGTACAGATTTTTTTAAGACAAATAGTCTTCAATTTGTTAGTTACAACATGAAGGACTTAATATTTCCTGATATGATTGATGAGTGCTACCCATAAACTTCATCTCTGATCCTAGCCCTGGAAAATCAGCATGATGTTTTCTTAACAAATCTTTTTTGAAATGGCAATTTGAAAATGCACCTCTAGTCAACTGTTTAAAAAAATCAGTTATTAAAATAAATTTGGAACAACCAAAAGCAATTTGTAGTAAATTAAATTTAATGGGTACTTAAATTGATATTCCAAATTTCTCTCATTAAACTTCTTCAACCCTATCAGTCATTGTCTCAGATCTTTTCCCTTTTTGCAATGGTAATATCTCACTTCTTCTAAACCCTTTAAAACCTTTTTCTCTTGCTTTCACTGTTCTCATTTCTCTCCATGTCCATCCTTGTACCCTGTTATTCTTGAATTTATTCAGTTTCCCTACAGACTTGTTAATAATATCCCATTTCCTTTTCTATCAAATATCTTTTGTGTACTTGAATATTTAGTCATCATTGTCATAATTATTCTGAAAATAGCTTTGATAAGTGAGCCAGCTTAGAAGATTAGCAATTTCTACAGTTAATAACACCTTGAGCAAACAAATTATTTTATGATTCACTCCTTTTATGACCCCTCATAAGAGAAAGAAAATTGTTGCATGGTGAGACTACAGATGTAATTAAGTGTTTTAAGTATTCAGTAGTTATGGTGATGGGTTTGGTTTGCTCAAATAATTGTTTTGATGTTAGGACAAGGATTATATCTGTTCAGTATAACTTTTCATTGAAAGAAATGTATGCTCATAGAAACTTCAAACAGTTAAACCTTCTAATGATTAAACTGTGCACTTAATTCCAATTGCAGTCCTTATGCTATTGATATTTAAGGTGGCTATAAGATTTTTTTAACACAGTAATACCTGATTTAGTAAAAAATGTAGGTCACACATTTTTTTTAAATGTGTTAGTACTTTTAAGTACCTACTCAACCTTACTATTAATTTTACAGGAATCCTATGGATCACTACTAAGTAAGAGTTTACTATTACAATTTAAGAATTAGTTGTAATTAACAAGCAATTTGGGTTGGCATATAATTTTTCTAACTTATTCTATCAAGAAGAAAAACTTTAGTTCACAGAGATAAACTTATAACTAAGCCAAAAATCAGTCTCTTACTTTATATTATGAAAAGCATTTTTCACCTAAAACATTGTAGAAATAAGACTGAGGGAGTTGGCAATGACAGTATATAAATTGATATAGCCTTAGCAGGATAAGTCTCCTGAATTCCTGCTATTAGTAGCTATCATTCACACCACTAGGTGGCACCAACAAGCTTTTTCCTGTACCCACTCTAAGCCATTATGTATGTTGAACACTACAAATTCCAATCACCTATGATCAGTATCCCATACCAACACTATCAACATATCTAAAAATCCCACCCATATTCTTAAGGAAGACTGTATAAAATTATGCCCGAAGATAACAATAAATAGTATTCCTTTGGCAAAACATTAGCTGCTTAAGAAGCTATTTGATCTTTGACAATAATGTTGAGAAATCAATCAAAATACAAGACACCATGATTTAGTGGGAAGAAAAAACAGCCCACTGGACTGAGAGTCAATAGCTTTTGTTCTGTTCTCACCAACTACCTCAGTGTCTTAAGTAGATCACTAAACCTCTTTGGTTCCTAGTCCTTGGTCAACAAAATGGAAGATTGGGACTAGAAGAGTTGGTTTGAAAATCCTGTAAGTAAAAGCCATTTTTCTCCTACATAACCCCTCAGAACTAACTATGGAAAACAGATGAAAGCATGACTGAATAAGAAGGGACATGGAGTTAAATATTGGGAGGAGAAGGTATGGGAGGCCACTTCTGCCCTGTTTTCCTTCTACCATTCTTCTAGTGCCTTAACTTGTGGTCCAGAAAAAATAATATGGAGCCCAGTGAAATAGATATTACTAATAACCCTCTGTTCCAGAAGTCTTTGATTCCAAATATGTAGCACTATGTCTAAGTTCTCAAGTGTTTTCCAACTTAAGGTACCCAATTCCAGGATACAGTACATCTGTTATTTCCTCCATTTTACAGATGAGTAGTAAATGATACTGTCTTTCTATAAATCTCCTAGATATAAGATCCGAACCCACATCTTCTGACCTTTTTTATAATTTAATTTTTTTTTATTTTGAGAAAATTTGTAGTTTCACATGCACTTTAACACAGAGAAATCTCATATATCATTTACCCAGTTTCCCCCAGTGGTAAACATTCTGTAAAATTATAGTACAATATCACAACAAGGATACTGACACCTACAGTCAAGATATAGAACAATTTCAACACCACAAAGATCCCTGTTTCCCTTTAATGGCTATACACATTTCACTTGTACTCCCACTCCTCCCCACCTGGAAACTACCAATTTATTACATTTCTATCTTTTGTCATTTCAAGAATATTATATAAATGGAATCATATGTAATCTTTCAGGATTTATTTATTTATTTATTTATTTTTGCTCAAATAATTCCTGGGAGAGGCACCCAGGCTATTGCATATACTGAGAATTCCTTAATATTGATGGAAATATTCCATGGTAGGAATGTACCACAGATTTTTAACCATTTACCCATTGAAGGGCATCTGGATTGTTTCCAGTTTGGGGCTTTTAGAAATAAGGCTGCTTATTATAAGCATTTATGTACAGATTTTTCTGTGACTGTAATTTCTCTGGGGTAAATACCCCAGAGTACAATTGTATTGTTTTGTAATTGCATGTTTAGTTTTTAAAGAATCTGCCAAATTATTTTCCACAGCAGGTATACCATTTTATATTTCCATCAGCCATGTAGGATTGATCTAGTTTCTCCCCATTCTTACCAGAATTTGGTGTTTTCACTCCATTTTTCACATGCTTGTTTGATATCTACACATTGTCTTCAGTGAAATGTCTTTTTCTCACTTTATATGTAACTATCTAGTTTTGAGAGATTTTTTGGTTTGTTTGATGTTTTTGTTTTTGTTCTTTTACAATACTGGGGATTGAACCCAGGAGCACTCTATTAGTAAACTGCATTCCCAGGTCATTTTATTTTTTGACAGAATCGTACTAAGTTGCAGAGGCTGGTCTTGAACTTGTGATCCTCCTGCCTCAGCCTCCTGAGTTGCGTGTGTCACTTTGCCCAATGATAGTTCTTTATATATTCTAAACTTTAGTCCTTGTCTTTTAATCTCTTTAACAGGATTTCTCACACAGCATACATTTTTTATTTTGACAAAGTCCCATTGATCAATTTTCCTTTTCAGTTTTCTTTTTTTCTTTTCTAGAGTTTTTTTGTTTGTTTGTTTGTGTTTGTTTGTTTTTGAGATGTTGGGAAGGGATTGAACCCAGAGCTTCTTGCATGCCAAACAAATGCTCTATCACTGATATACACCCCCATCCCTTTAATAATTTTCCTTTATGCATCATGTTTTTGTTGTCTAAGATCTCTTTGTCTATTTCTTGATCACAATTCTGAATTTTTTCTATAAATTTTATAATTTACATTTATGTCCATGTTCCATTTTGAGTAAATTTTTTTGAGCTCTGAAATTCAGGTCGAGATTCACTTTTTCAAAGAAATGTCCAATTGATCCAGCAATAGTTTTAAAAAAGGCTTTCTTCCATATTCCCTCCTACTACATTCTTCTTTTTCAAATTAGTTTTAACTAGTCTACTTCCTTTGCCCTCCCATATAAATTTTAGAATAATCTGTCTATCTACAGAAATCTTCCTGGGATTTTGGTGGCAATTATATTTACTTTGTATATCCAATCAGAGAAAATTGACAGCTTTACGGTGTTGTCTTCTAATCTGTAATCCTGGTTTGACTCGCCTTTTATTCAGATCTGTGGCTTCTTTCACCAGTACTTTATAATTTTTCAGCAGAGAACTCTAGTACATATTTTATGATATTTGTGCCTGCGATCTCAGTTTTTTTAAAAAGACAAACTACATTTTAACCAGTGAAAAATAACACCTATGGATATTATAATACATTCTTAACCAGTAATTGTATTACTACCTTTATTAATATTTATTCAAGCACTAATGTTCAGCAAACATTCAAATTCTCATTAAAAGTAACCAGATGTAGACACACGTGAACATTACTTCTTTTGAGTCAACAATAATCATATCAAGAGAAGGCAAGTGACACTTAAAATACTGTTGTTGCTTTGGGTTTATTGTGTCCATGAATGATTTTTCACAGTGTATATTTTTTGATAGAAGGACCCAAGGACCATCTCACAGAAAGTCATTTCTATAAAATAAAAATATTATACAAACATTCCAAAACACAAATTTAGCTAAAAAAAAATAATAATAGAGCAAAATCAGTTCTTTTTGCCAAGAAATTATTAATTTTTTACAAAATATTGGGTTTGCTGCTTTGGAGATGCTATCAGAACATTTCTTTGGTATGTACCAAAGACCTGAAAAGATTTAATAAACTATATATTAAATACAGCATATAGCATAATAAAGCATAATAGCAAAGCAGAGCTTATGTCAGTTGTGCTGAAATCAACGTGACTTGCTTAATTTTGCATCTCTTCATCTATATCCTTCATAATAACCTGGGCATATGGTGCATGCCTATAATCCCAGAGGCTTGAGAGGCTGAGGCAGGAGGATCACAAGTTCAAAGCCAGCCTTAGCAATGGCAAGGCGCTAAGCAATTCAGTGAGACCCTATCTCTAAATAAAATACAAAACAGGGCTGGGGAAGTGGCTCAGTGGTCAAGTATCTCTGAGTTCAGTCCCCAGTACCCAAAATAATAATGATGATGGTAGTAATATCCTTTACAACACTATTACCACTACTACTAATAAGATCCTTTACAATACATTGGTGAACAAGGACTAAATTTTAAAGTATGTGAAATGTGTCAAGAAAAAAGAAAATGAAAGGAGGAATGTGTAACAAACACTATGGACTCTCCTGGCCTAAATCTTAGGCTTAATAAAAGTTCCTTTATCTGTTTCTCTTTGGACTTCAGACTCATCCATTTCTTGATGCAAAGCTTCATTAACTGAGTCTTAGATTCCAATATTTTTATTTCTTTGAGGATTATAAGTTTATGTGGGACTCACAGTTTTAGAGGTATCAGTTCATGGATGGCCATCTCCATTGCTCTGAACCCAAGAACATCAAGATGGAGTCACTTCATTTTTATGGAGCAATGGTGTTTTTTACAATTTCATAAAGGTCAAATGAGACCTAAAATTTCTTTCTCAGGCCAAGTTGCATTTTTCGTGAAATGCTTCTTTTGCAGTCTCTGCTATCTCCAAAAATGGGTTTATGTGATCATCTTCTGCTGGCTTCACAACCCCAATCTGATTTCCAAAAGTGCCAATCACTAGAAAGAGTGAAGTCAAACATTTTAATTGAAGGATTCCAAAATAGCATCACTATCAATGTTTACTATTTCTTTTTTAATACTTATAGTACTAATAGAAGCACCCAGAGCATTCAGTGTTTTAGTAAGTTGATAATCTGCACTATTGCATTTTACAGAATCTTAATTCTTTTTGCAATTTCTTTGTTGGTTATTGGAATGGATAGGAAATAGATGAGTTGGTAATCTTTTTGCCCTTTTCTCCTCCTTTTTGGAATGCTGAGGATGGAACCTAGGACCTCACTACCCCAGCCCTCCTTTTCTTTATCTGATCACTCCTTATATCTGATCATAGGCAACTTATATTCTCAACAACCAAATGCAGTAAGCATTATTATTATTATGCCTATTTTGCAAATCAGGAAACTGAGGCTTAGAGACTTAAATAAGCCAGGTCTTGGATTTGAAAAAGTTCCAACTAAAACTAAATAATGAACTTTAATCACTCTACTGTACTAATTTAGTCCTTTTGCAATCAAAACAAATGCTTTCAAAGGAACCTCTGGGCACTATCTGCGTAATGCAAACCAAAGCTAAACTGTTGTAGACTAATAGAAAACAAAAAACATAAGGGTACCCAGTAATATTGGAGGTAGAAACTTCAAAATCAGGTACAGATAAACAATAAGTGAACAAAAGTATTTGATAAAGAAGCAAAGATTTTATTTCTAACAATATCACTTGCGTGTTCCTCAGTTTCTCTGTGAGAGGATGATGTGTAGAAGCAGGCACTGTTCTTTGAGTGTGATGCAAGATGTGCCAGCATTATGAATCACAAGACAATGAAATATTTCATGTGGCTTTAAAGCTCTTGAGCCTCAGGGGAAAACACATTCCTGGTCAATGAAGTGTTAGGGGGTTGTATATCAATTTCAATTTCTACCTTTTCAAATTATATAAAATCACTTTTCCTTTAACCATTAAGATTGTCCTTTTCAGTAATCAAATGCATAGTAATGATATCACCTTTGAATTCCTTGTTTTTCTTTTTGAACATATAGGTCCCTGGGAGTGTCTTTCTAGACAAACACCTCTCACAATTATTTGAAAACTCAATCTGAGTCGGTCTTTTCTTGTTTGTATTCTACTTCCCTCACCAAATTTCCAAGTAGATTTTTAGCAAATATCCTTGGTCTTTCCTTCTGACCATTTAAATCTCATCATATGTAAGAACATTCTAGTTCAAAGATTGTCTCCTTAGAGTTGAAGATTATGAATCAGCACACCTGTGTCAAAGCTAAATAGAAATACAATATAGGGAAATGGATCATGAGCCATCCCTCAGATACATAGCATCCCCTTTACTAGGCATCTATCAATCCTGTGTTATCTCCCTTCATTGAAGCAGTCATCAAAATGTGCCTTTGTTTCACAGAATACCAAAAAGTATTTTGTTTCAAGTTTGTATATTTTTGTCACACAGAACTTTACAACTAGAAACTGTGGTTTTATAGTATGTGAAGTAATACTTTTAATGTATCTGTATGGTCCTCATTTGCAAAAATTACTAAATTCTTCATATATTTGAATTATATAAAATGGAGTTTCACCAGAGTTTATATATTTTTTAAAATTATAATTAACTTTTTAAAAAATTCACTTGGCATTAGACTACAACATTTTAAACTTTTTTGAAACAATTGGATAATTTTCGGAAACAGAAGAATATCTTTAGCATACAGGTCAATGTAGATAATTATTATTAATAGTAATAGCTACCACTTACTTATTAAGGACTTTGTGAGGTTGTGGTTGAGGATTAAAAAACAATTTCCTTTATATTTCACATAACAAACATATTAATTACGTTTTTTATTTTTTTGTTTTTTGTTTTCTGGTTTTTTGCCCATTTTATAGATAAAAAAAGATAATGCTTAGGAAAGGTAAAGAAAAACAAACCCAGATGTGTTTAACTCCTAAGTCTGATCTCCCCTGGCAAATCTATAAAAATAATTAGGAACTCCAGATTCTTATTTTCCCCCACATCATGACTGCTAAGGTCATTGTTTTCTTTTTCAACTGAAAAAGTCTAGTGGGGATATCATCCATCTAGTAGAAACTTGGTATATGCCAAGCACAGTTCTAAGCTCTTTATAATTTTATCCCCTTTATCCTACACAAACCAAATGAGGTATTATTAGTTTTCCCTTTTGCAGGTAAAAAAAACTAAGTCAAAAGAAAGTAATTTGACCAAGTTCACAAAGTCCGTAGAATAGACAAGATTCAATGAAAGAAAGTCAGACTTTAAAATTCATATCTTAAAGAACCCACTATATGATGTAGCAGTCCCATTACTGGGTATATATATTCAAAGGAAATGACTTCAGAATGTCAAAAAAAAATCTGTATTTCCATATTCATTATGCAATATTTTTTATAATAGCCAAGATATAGAATCAACCTAAGTGCCCATAAACAAATGAATGGGTAAATAAAATATAAGAGCTATACAATGGAACATGATGAAGCCTTAAAAAAAAAAAAAGAAAGAAAGAAATCCTGTCTTCTGTGACAAAATGGACAAACCTGGAGTACATTACATGAAGTAAAATAAACCAAGATAAGAAAGTAATGCCACCTGATCTCACTTACATGTGAAATCTAAAAAAAATTGAACTCATAGAAGTAGAGAGTAGAATGGTGATATAACCAGGGGTTAGGGGAGGAGGAGTTAAGAAAATATGGGTCAAAGGATATAAAATTTCAGTTTGATAGAGGAAATAAAGAGATCTGTTGTAAGACAATAATAATGGTTTTGGTTTTGGTTTTGGTATTGGGGATCGAACTCAGGGACACTTTAACACTGAGCTACATCCCCGACCCTTTTCATTTTATTATTTTATTATTTTGAGATAGGGTCTCACTAGGTTGTTTAGGGCCTCGCAAAATTGTTGAGACTGGCCTTAACCTGTGATTCTCCTGCCTCAGCCTATTGAGTTGCTGGAATTATAAACGTGTGCTACTGAGCCCAGCAATAATAATAATATATCCTTGAAAATTGCTAAGAAAGTAGATTTTAAATATTTTCATCACAAAAAAGTAAGTATGTGAGATAATACATATATGTTCATTGGCTTGGCTTAGCCACTCGACAATGTATACCTATTTCAAAACAACTTATTGTACAGGATAAATATGTTTGTAATTTTTGTGAATTAAAAAAGTTTTAAGCCAGGTGTGGTGGTGCGTACCTGTAATCCCAGCAGCTTGGGAGGTTAAGACTGGAGGATTGTGAGTTCAAAGCCAGCCCCAGCAACTTAGTGAGACCCGAAGCAACTCAGGGAGACCCTGTCACTAAATAAAACATAAAAAGGGGCTGGGAATGTTGGTCAGTGGTTAAGTACCCCCGGTTCAATTCCCAGTACCAAAAAAAAAAAAAAAAAAGTTTTAAGACTCTTTTCAAATAACAACAATGAAAACAATCATATCTTAACCGGTAAGCTATATAGCCTCTGGTTGATACTGGTACTGAAGGGCTACTTTAATTTTTGTGGAGTTCTTCAGAAGACTAAGGTGGCATGAACATATCTTTTACTTTTGAAATACTTTTAATCCATTTCAGCTTCTTTTTTGCTGTTAGGTTTAACCTTATGAATTTGCTAATACTAAACCATTTTTTAATGACAAAATGGCAATGTTCTGATAGTTTGATGAAACATGCTTATCTTGTCTTACCTCTCCCTTGACTTCTTAAATGGTCCTGCTATTTTGTCTCATTGTTCAAATCTTTCACAACTTTATAGACACACAAAAGTATTATCACACAAGAAAAAGAAATTTCTTCATTCTAGATAAGCCCTCTACCTCTGAGTTACAACCCCAGCACCCCCATCTTCACTCTAATATGGACCTATTGCTTTCTGATCTGCAACCTTTTGAACATAATTTGGTACATTTACTGTGGTATTTATACTATAATAGCATAGAGTCACAGGGAAATCAGCCATGATTTCAGGGAGTTTGAGAATGGCTACATTTTTCCCAGTTAACTTACCCGTTATTTAAAGATATATGTCCAAGCAAAAATACAGTTCGGAAATTTTTCAAAGACAGTTTCTCCTTTCCACATTTTTCAGTCAGCATGTATTAAATACCCAAAAAGGTATTCGTACTCTATGAGAGTCTAGAATATAGAGAATTGTAAAATGGAAAAAAATTATCACCTTGGCCTTAGAAGACCTCAGTATGTAAAGAATAATTTACATACTGAACAATTAAGCTTTCTTTGGAATTTTCTGGTTTCTGTCTATCTTCCCATAACAGAGTGATATGGAAAAATCTGACAAGGGGCTATTTATCTTTTACTGGATTGTTGACTAACTTTTTAAGTTACCAATTATGATTTTTTTAAATGCTGATTGATTGTTCTCAAAATAATTTCTAAAGTAATAGCCATATGAATCCACTAATTATCAAATCTACAAAGGTGACAGGCAAAAAGTCAACTCAAATTCTGGGGTCACTCAGGTTGCTTAGTCTCACAAACTTAGATTCAGGAAACACTAAAGGCACAAAGAATCCCTGATCAGAGTTCTTTCATGCTCCGGGGCCCCCAAACCACACCAGTGGACTTTGTACTGGGGACTGAGACAGTAGGAGGGATTGAACCTTTTCTTTGGCCCTGACTTGCTCTTCTAAGATGAAGTGATGTGTATTTCATAACTTTTAAGTCTCATGTTATTTAATAAGGGTGGTTCTTTTTCACATTCACGTCATTTACTTATTCATTTGGCAAACATTTGCTCAGGGCCTGCTTATGTGCCAGGTTCAATGCTACATTTTGAGAAAATGACAATGAACACAATATGTTCATTGACCTTGAGGGTCAAGGTCATGCAAAAATGTAACAATTATAAAATAGGATAAAAGTAAAGTACAGAGGAAGAAGCACTTAGATCTTTTGAAAGTGGGCATAAACAGCATGAAAAAAGGTTTACTGAGGGCAGTATTTGAACTGTTTCTTAAAGGATAAGTAGGTATTTTCAAAGCAGAAGAGGGAGAAGGGGAATCCACTATGGAAGGAGAAAATAAATTTTTACATGATAATCTGTTTATATGTACCCAGACTTACCTAAAAAGCAAGAAAAGACAAGATTTTGAAATATGTTTAGGTTATGAAGAGATTTGTACTTTAACTGAAGCAAACAAGAGAAAAATATTCTAGTAGTGTATCATCCAATTTATATTTTGGAACATCATTCTGCTTTTAATGTGGAGAATAACTTAGTGGTTAATGGAGTTATCCTGGCTAGAAGAGATAAGAGTTTTCCAAACTGGAAGATAAGACAGGAATCTATGAGATTTGGGAACTGGAAATTCCAGTGACTGGTTATTGATAGGAAAGACATGAGAGTTGAGAGAGGGTAGCCTATGATGACCTTTAGACTTCTGACTGCCTATAGGTTTCTGACTGGATAATAGTAATAATACATATTTCTTCAAAAGACCCTTTTCACATTTTAACATCTCTGAAATTGAGATCCATTTACATTTGATGGTCTGTCTAATTGGCAGTGTTTTATTCTTTTGCTGTGATAAATATATAATGGTACAACTTCCACATGATGACACCTTAGATTTCATAAAATATGGAAAATAAAAACAGCAGTATATAAAGAGGAAGATCAGTTTTGGATCAGAGGGAACAGGTCATCACCTGTGAAAGATGAGAAGGATGGTGTTGTTTGTTTGGTGCTGAGGAGTGAATGGTTCTCTACCACTGAGCTATTCCCACAGCCCTTGAATGGTGTTTTTAACCATTTTACATTACTTCATTAATTAAAACGAAACCCATGTTCCAATCCTCTACTTGAGTTGACCACAGGACATGGAGCACTTGATTATTCTAGATGAAATTTTCTACTCATGCTTTTGGACATTGGGGACAGAGCTCAGGCTGACACTGTAGGCTGAGAGCTCACTTAGAAATCTTGATCTACAGGAGGATGAGGCAGTTTTTCACTTACTCATCTTCTGTTGAATTTGGAAACTAACATTGTTAGATGTTACTTATTAATGAAAACAATATAAATTAATATCTCTAAATTTTCAGTCTTATAGTATTCTAATCAGTGCAAAATACTAACATGTATCCTATTCTTAAAAAAAAAAAAATCGCAATCCTGTCAGCAGACACCACGAGTCAATTTGTTCTACTCCTATAGTGCCCTAAGCAGTCCCTACACCTCTATGCTTCTCCTTTTGTATTTATCACATACCCACTAGAGTCATCATTTAAAACTAAAATTTCATGTTATCACTGTGCTCAAAACACCCCAGTGTCTCCTATTACCTTTAGAACAAACTCCAAATTTATCTCAGTTTGTAAGATCCTCTATAATCAGGGCTACTTACTTAACTGACCTGACTGTTCACGCTCCTCTCTAGTCAAACCTGCCAATATCACCATTTCTTTGTCACCTCAGGATAAGTGCCTGTGTTATTCTCTCTACCTGGATTGTCCTGCCTCCAGATCTTCCCTATGTCTATCTCCCTTCATTTTGGTATCTGTCAAACGTCATCCAGTAAGGTTTTGCCTAATCTAAAACATTCAGGGCCTGGAGGGGCTGGAGTCTCTGGCTCCAGCGGTGAGTTTGGACCCTTCGGCGCCATTCTGCGGCTTCCTTGGCAGAGAGCGACCATCTGGGACTTCCTGGGCCCGCAAAGCCAAGTTCTGGTCTTCCCTGCAGCTGCGCGGCGACTCCTGGGCGGTCTGGCCTGGAGGGGCTGGAGTCTCTGGCTCCGGCGGCTGCCTCTGACAGAGGCATTGATCATTCCCAAACTGGAGGAAGTGGAACAGCAGCTTTCTTGGGTCACCGCTTGATCAAGCACCTCTCAAACATCAGGTGAGTTACTGGAAACCTGCAGGGACACTCTAAGTCTTTACAGGAAAATTGCATTCCCTCTGATTTGCACTACTAGAGGGGAAGATACATGAACAACATGAGAAAACACGGGAAGAAAGTGTCCCAAACAAATCTAGATGATATATCAAGAGAACCCAAAGACAGCATGGTAGAAGGAATGACAGAAAGGGAGTTCAGATTGTTCATAATTAAAGTGATCCGAGAAGAGAATGATATGACGAGAGAGCAGATTCAGGCTATGAATAATCAGCTAATAGAGCAAATGCAGGAAGCAAAAAATCATTTCAATAAAGAGATAGAAGTTCTGAGAAAAAAACAAACAGAAATCCTTGAAGGAAACAAGGAAATGAAGGAAACAATAAACCAAGTTAAAAACTCAATAGAAAGCATAATTAACAGAATAGATCACTTGGAAGACAGAACCTCAGACAATGAAGACAAAATATTTAATCTTGAAAACAAAGTCGAACAAACAGAGAAGATGGTTAGGAATCATGAACGAAACCTCCAAGAAATATGGGACATCATGAAAAGACCAAATTTAAGAGTTATTGGGATTGAGGAAGGCACAGAGATACAAACCAAGGGTGTGAATAATGTGTTCAATGAAATGATATCAAAAGTTCCCAAATATGATGAATGAGATGGAAAATCAATTACAAGAGGCTTACAGGACACCAAACACACAGAATTACAACAGATCCACACCAAGGCACATTATAATGAAAATACCTAACATACAAAACAAAGATAGAATTTTAAAGGCGACGAGAGAAAAACATCAGATTACCTACAGGGGGAAACCAATACAGATATCAGCAGATTTCTCAGCCCAGACCCTAAAAGCAAGAAGGGCCTGGAACAACATATTTCAAGCTCTGAAAGAAAACGGATGCCAACCAAGAATCTTATACCCAGCAAAACTTACCTTCAGATTTGATGACGAAATAAAATCCTTCCATGATAAACAAAAACTTAAAGAATTCACAAAGAGAAAGCCCGCCCTACAGAACATCCTCAACAAAATATTCGAAGAGGAAGAAATGAAAAACAACAATCGCAGCCAACATGGGGAGGAATTACCCTAAAGAAAGAGTCAAACAAAGGAGAAATAAAGTTAAGCTAAAACCCCCAAAAAAGCTAAAATGGCAGGAAATACAAGTCATATCTCAATAATAACCCTGAATGTAAATGGCCTAAACTCATCAATCAAAAGACATAGACTGGCAGATTGGATTAAAAAGAAAGACCCAACAATATGCTGCCTTCAAGAGACTCATCTCATAGAAAAACATGCCCACAGACTAAAGGTGAAAGGTTGGGAAAAAACATACCATGCATATGGACTGAGTAAAAAATCAAGTGTTTCCATCCTCATTTCAGATAAAGCAGACTTCAAGCCAAAGTTAGTCAGAAGGGATAAAGAAGGACACTTCATACTGCTTAAAGGAAGCATAAATCAGCAAGACATAACAATCAAATATTTATGCACCAAACAATGGTGCATCCACATACGTCAATCAGACCCTTCTCAATTTCAGGAATCAAATAGACCAAAACACAATAATACTGGGGGACTTTAACACTCCTCTCTCACCGTTGGACAGATCTTCCAAGCAAAAATTGAACAAAGAAACCATAGGACACAATGACACAATCGCTAATTTGGACTTAACAGACATATATAGAATATTCCATCCATCAAAAAGTGAATACACTTCTCAGCAGCTCATGGTTCCTTCTCTAAAATAGACCATATGTTATGCCACAAAGCTACTCTTAGCAAATACAAAAACATAGAGATACTACCTTGTATACTATCGGATCACAATGGAATGAAATTAGATATCAATGATAAAGTTAAAAACAGAAACTACTCCAAGACCTGGAGAATAAATAATATGCTATTGAATGATGCATGGATAACAGAAGACATTAAGGGGGAAATTAAAAGATTCTTAGAGGTCAATGAGAACAAAGATACAACATATCAAAATCTCTGGGACACTATGAAAGCAGTGCTAAGAGGAAAATTCATTGCATTGAGTGTTTTTAATAAAAGAATGAAAAGTCAACAAATCAATGATCTCACACTACAGCTCAAAGCCCTAGAAAAAGAGGAACAGATCATCACCAAAAGTAGCAGAAGACAGGAAATAATCAAAATTAGAGCTGAAATCAATGAAATTGAAACAAAAGAAACAATTCAAAAAATTGACAAAACAAAAAGTTGGTTCTTTGAAAAAATAAACAAAATTGATACACCTTTAGCCACGCTAATGAAGAGAAGGAGAGAGAAACTCCAAATTACTAAAATTCGTGATGGAAATGAAAATATTACAACAGACACAATTGAAATACAAAACATAATAAGAAGCTACTTTGAAAATTTATACGCCAACAAAATAGAAAACCTGGAAGACATCAACACACTTCCTAGAGGCATATGAGCCACCCAAACTGAATCTGGAGGATATACACAACTTAAATAGATCAATTTCAAGCAATGAAATAGAAGAAGTCATCAAAAGCCTACCAACAAAGAAAAGTCCAGGACCAGATTTATTCTCCAGGTCTTGGAGTAGTTTCTGTTTTTAACTTTATCATTGATATCTAATTTCATTCCATT